>JANQAP020000214.1:653666-672619 GCA_026874005.2 Erythroxylum coriaceum | reverse complement strand
CAATTATTCCATGGACTTTATCATATACATCTAAACATGTACAAGATAAATAATGCCTTTAAATAATTTGTCACTAACTACAACCAAATCGATTGGCTGTAGGGCATAAACCAACAGCTTCTTCCTTCACCACACACACATTTATCAACACCATTCATGCATGCATCAATCCAAAAGCATGAAAATGTACAGCATTCACGCATGCATTCATTAACAAACCTTAAAACCTTAGCAGAAATTATTTACACTATCATAAAACTTACTTGGTTTATACTACAAACTTCAGCAAAAATTCCAGAAATTAACAATTTTTCGATGGGGAGAGCCAAAGATAGAGAGAGACAACTAAAAACCTCAAATGGGCTGAAGTGATGCAGCTTTTTTTTTGTAAGGTGTAACGTTGATAGATTAACCAAAAGCCTATATACATAAATGAGCAAGATGGTGTTTCGGTGATGGTAAAGTAAGAAGGAAGTTTAGATGTTTTTGGTGAAACCAAAGGAAGAGCTGCAGAAACATGTTTCTTAACGACTAGGTGTCTCTTTTAAGGCTTGACATATGTCTCCAATGTATGTCTTCCACTTGTCCACTAGATAAGCTACCATTTGTCTCTTAGTTATAGGTCCACATGTCACTCCATAATTTATCCATTTGTCAACTAATAATTTGTCTCCTATTTCTATATTTTTCTTAGTCTAAAATACTCCAAATATTTGATAAATTTCCAAAATGTCTCCAAAAATACAAAATTAATTCTTATATACACCAATTCAATTTTCAAGACAATTAATCCATAATTCAAACTTGAATCACATAAAAAAATCACTTATACCTGAGAAATGTCAATGAATGCATGTATGATTATTTTTTTATGAATGAAAAAATTATTCACATATATGTGTATGCCAAATTATGTATGAAATGCACTTCTAAATTCTCATATATAGAATCCTAGGGTTCTAACCCTAATCATGGGGTAATGGGATGTTACAACGTTGACCATGTTAAAGGCTTCTCCCACCTGTCTGCTAGTAGCATGGAGCTCCATTACCGACTCCTCATGTTTATTAGAGCTTCGCAAGAACTCCTTTACTTATATGGTTTAGCTGCAAGGCTTCTCCATCATGTTTATATGGACTACCCAAACCATTATGCTTGCTTATGTTGTTTATGAATTGTTTGACAAGTTTGGGAATTTGAGAAATACATGTCTTATACTGTTTATGATTTGTTTGACAAGTTTGAGAATTTGGGAAATACATGTCTTATGTTGTTTATGATTCGCTTGACAAGTTTGAGAATTTGAGAAATACATGTCTTATATTGTTTACGAATTGATTGAGAAGTTTGAGAAACACATGTTTTATGGTTTCAATGCATTTTACCACGGCATGAATATTTTCAATGGTTTTGCTTGTTTCTTTACTATAAACTTGTTACCAACAAGCTTTTAGCTCACTCCCTCCTCCCCATCTCCAGGTGACGAGCAAGAGATCGAGTGATTGAGAGTCAAGGCATCACTCCAAGTTTGCATATTTTTGTACTTAAGTTAGTATATGAAAATTCAAGGCTTTAGCCGCATTTTAAGTAGTACTCATTCATGTATCTTTTGTATCTTGTATTATGAGACCAACGATGCATTTTTGTCTTGAAATTCCCATTAAAGCTTTGTAAAACTCCTTTTTTTTTAAGTTAATGAAATATATTTATGTTTTGTTCATGATTTTCAAAGCTTCCGTATTGCATTTTCAAGCATTCATAGAGGTAAAATCTGTGTTCTACCTTTACGGGAAAAACTGTATTAATCTAGGCTGATTTAGGCAAAGTTGTCTTTTTGGAAGTTGTAGTTTGTCCTCTAACTTTCCAATTGTATAAAGTTTGAAATTTTTAGACATTGGAGTTGAGAGATAAGTTTTTTACAAGTTAGTAATACTGCACAGGATGCATGCTGGACATTTTATAGCCCTTTTTTTAACTTGATCCAACAGAAAAAGAGTACTATGGTGTCTTGAAATGGAAAGAATTATTGTGAAAAGTTAGATATGAAATGAAGGTGATAAAGGGAGTAGAACATGTGCTGAAATTTATGATGAATGTGCATAAGTTTGAATGTTATGTTTTTGGGTTGATTACCAAACATAGATTATGATTTGGTTGTAAATGATATTGAGCTAAAATGTAAGTGAGAATGAAGGGAAATAATGTGAAAATTGAAGTAGGAATGATAAGATATGCATAGATGTGTTAGGTATAACATGTACGAGTGGGAAATCTGGAAATTGGCCACTAAATGTCCGTTGGGCGGACCTTCTCTGGAATTTTAGAGTTCCAGCTCCGTTCATGTCCGTTTGGAGGGACATACATGCCTGCTAGGCAGACATTCTCGGGATACCTACATAAATGTGAAAATTTGACTCTTTAGATGACAAAATCTCTCTTTGGGGTCTTCAAGAAAGTTGTAGAACTTAAAATCTTCTTCGAAACCAAGCTTGAATGACCTTAATCTGACATCTATAGTGAAAGTTATGCCTATTGTCCCAAATCATATGCATTTATAAGTTGTGAACTTATCAATGCTTTCCTATGATAAATTTAGACTTGAATGGAGCTTGTAATGTAGTTAGTTTGATGTGGAAATAAGAGATAAAAATGAGTGATATGTTTAAGGTGACAATTGAGGATATAAACATAAGAATGGATTGTCTTATTTCAAGTGTCCAAATATGGAATTTTGGGTTGTTATGAGAATGAAGATGAACATATGATGGCTAATTAGATTCCATTAAAAGAACCCTATAGAGTGATGCGATCACATTTGACTTATGAGTTAGACTGGAAATGAGGTCTAACACAAATCCTGTGCTTTGACATCATTCCTTGTTACCTCAAGACGAGGTCGCTCTTAGAGTAGTGATTGGGTATAGCTATTTGTATTCGAAGGTAATTGGGTAGCCAATAAAAGATTCACCACTCCTAGTAAAAGGAGATGATACCCACGACCTCTTGTCAGGGTCATTACTTAGGAGTCTCTGCCTAGAGCAATTATGTGTCATGAAGAGAGTCTTCAATGACATATAGAGTAATGAGATCCTAGGACAAGAACTAACATCACTAGGACTAGAAGTGACATAGTTGGTTTAGTGGAATTTGACACATAGCCCACACTCCGAACCAAGTGGGGTATAGTATAGTGAAAGGACGAATTGCACAGTAATTATCTATAGAAAGGTTCATAAGTTGGATAATTAACTATTGAAGAGTTCTTTGTTAATCCACTTATATTCTAACAAATTGGCATCATGACACTCTTCATAATTTGATTAAATTAAGAGTTAAATAAAGTCCCTAAAATAACTAAGAACCTAAGGGTCATACATATAAAAGATCGGATGAAAAACAAGTGTGTATGGCATAATTTAAGCAGGCCATGATCGTGATAGAGTGCACGAAATGGTACATAAATGAGTGCTTCACTTATGTACACAAGGCTTAATCACTTTTTACACACTTAAGTGAGAAAGAAAGGGATCTAGAAGAGTTCTAGAGAGAGTGAGAAGTGTTCTTGAGTTATTTTCATGCAATTTATGCAATTGTTGTATAAATCAACATGCATGCAAGATAACCTTGATCTATCACCCATTTGAACACCTACTTGAATTCGTCAAGTTTGGTGTTCTAACACCCTTAAACATTGTTTCATCTTCCATCTTTGAATATTCTTGGGTGATCAAGGAAGGGTTTGGTGTTTGCAACAACCCAAACAAGAAGAAGAAACAAGAAAGGAGGAGGAACAAAGGTAAAAAAGTTTTCATATTTCATGTTCTTTACATATCCTTGCATGCATGTATGATCTTGTGGATTTTGTGTTGTCATGGTGTCAGAATCATATGCATGCATGTGATGCATGCAATCAAGGCTAACCCAACAGTGGTATCAGAGCAAGTTTATGCATGTAATAGATGATGTATTGAACATGTGCAAAGTGTTTGCTAGGTTGTGATATACATGCATGCTGTTTGTTAGTAATTAATGTAAAATGTAGAAAAATTATTTTTCTGATTTTCTTTCTCCAAAATGTTTATAAGATGTTATGTTATGGTTTTACTAAAGGAAATTGCAATTGAATGTCATTTGCTATTTTATTTCGAATTAATACCCAGACTGTTCATATGTTGATTTCTGGGAATTTCTGAAAAACTGAATGCATGTACTGTTTTGAAATTTTTTTAATAATTCTAGAAATTTTTTTCTATTTTTCTTTCACATAAATGTTTATAAGGTGTTATATTATGTTTTTTTAAAAATAAAATGCAATTACATGTCATTTTCTATTTTATTTCGAATTTAGTTTCAGCCTGATGCATGTATGAAGCTCTGGAAATTCTGGAAATGTGATGAACATGCATGCATTTAAATTACATATTAATTTTTATAAAAATTTTTTGTTATAAATTTTATGCATGCACATGTAAGATGAGATGTTGCCACATGTATGAGATGCATGACACTTGTTATTAAAGTGGTTATCTTATGCATGCATGATGTAATGTTTGACTAGTGTTAGAAGTAACATGACAAGTGTCATACACGTGTGATGTGTTGGCTGATTCCAATTTTTTAATAAATAAATCCTAGGAATTAACTTTTGAAAATTTTTATTAGACATATTTAGAATGTGTATAAGACTCTAGAATTTTTCCAAAATTAATTGAATTTGATTCAATTAATAAATAAAGTCAAAGTCAACATTAGTCAACTTTTTGAAAGTTGATGGAGTTGACTTGCTTAATGACTTATAATGTATGTATTTCGGTTATGAGACCTAAATAAGGTTCTTATGTGATAACAAATATATTATTTTAATGACAATAACATGCTTAATGCATGTTCTTGAAATTAGGGTTTTGGAAATTTTCCGAACATTGAATCGGTCTTTTTAGTGTCTAGTAGGTTCACTTATTTTTCTTGACGATTTTGACCGTCAAGATGATAGATGACCTAAGGATATTATAGATGATTAATTGATGTATGGGAATTTTGGAAACCCTAGGGGTTAATTTATAATTAATCCAAGTAGAGCATAGCATTATAAGGATTAAAGTGTTTAATCTGGACATCAAAATAATTGAATTTTAGGGTTCCTAATCGAATCACATTCATAATTCAGATTAACTAAGACTAACACTAATACCCGATTAGGTTCAAGAGTTGAATCGAATCATAAACTTTAGGTTCATAGTTAAGTCACAACCTAAATTAAACCTCCTTTGTGTGATACATGCATTAGTTGCATTTTAAGGGTAGTTATGGATATAGGCTCAATTTAATTGAGTTGTCCATAATCTGAATGTATATATGTGATATACATAATCGAGATCATCCAAGTATCGATGAGATCAAAGGACAAATCCCTCAACCAAAATATTAGGACTTACGCCTTCAATTGATATGGCAAGAACCAAAGTTCTTTTAGAGTTAGGTTTTTGGGCAAACCCAAGCCTGCTCTACACAAATATGTTCAAACCATGGAAATTATATTTCTGGATTAATAGGTTGGTCCTAACTGTAAGCGTTGATTTGTTGGGCAAATCCAAGGTTAATGTGGATAGAGATGAAGTTGGGTTATATACATGGGATGTATACAAATCAACAGTTGATGACCCAATGAGGGTGCTAAATCAACAGTTGATGGCACAAGTCGATAGTTGCATAATTGAATACAATTGGTATGAATGATACCTACCGATTGACGTAAGGCGGCTTGTTGGGGCAAACCTAAGGTCACTCTTGGTGATATCAGATATCGACCCATTAAGAAAACTATAAGTTTTCTCGAATTCGTAGTGAGAGCTATGGATTTGAATTAGAATAATGGGACCTATAATGTATGTGATTAAAGTCTTTATCGATATGTATTAATGTACATTCTAATACTTTCTCTCGTTCTTCTAGGTTATTTAATCGCACAATGTCATCTAATGTGAACTTACGCTCCTTATTAGATTCCAACAAACTCACGGGACCAAACTTCTTGGATTGTTCTCAAATCTAAAAAACTAGGTATGTCCTAAATGAACCACTTCTCGATCCCCCTGTTGTCCATGCATCTGATGAAGATTAGAAAGCTTATAAGAAACTACTACATGATAGTGAGTTGGCTAGCTGTATAATGTTGGCCTCTATGTCACCAGAACTATAGAAGCAACATGAGGCTATGGATGCTCATACCATAGTCTACCATATGAGGGAATTGTTTGATGAGTAAGCTTGGTCTGAAAGTTTCGAGACCTTAAGGTTGCTTTTCTGTTCTAAAATGGTTGAGGGATCATCTCCAGTGTAGTATGTGCTGAAGATGAATGGATATGTTGAGAGGTTAGGCAGTTTGGGCTTCATAATGGATTATGAATTAAGTATAAGCTCAATTTTGACTGGTTTGACCAATAGTTATTCACAGTTTGTGCTTAACTATCGGATGAACTAAATTTCCACAACGATACCTGAGTTGATTAATATGCTCAGAACAGCTGAGTAGATTATTAAGAAAGACAGTAAGGCTATGATGCTGGTGGACTTTGTTTCTAGTTCTTGAAAGAAGAATCAATAAAAGAAGAAGAAGTCCAAAAGGCTAGTGGGAGGTGTAGCCAAGAAGAAGGTAAAAGAGACAACTTCCAAGGGGATATGCTTCCATTGTAATAAAGAAGGACATTGGAAGAGGAACTGCAAAGCTTATCTGGAGTCGCTAAAGCAGAAGAAGGCATTATATGCCCTACCTTCTACCTTAGGTATGATATTTGTCATTGAGGTTAATACTATTTCTGATCATAAAATTTGGGTATTAGATACCGGATGTGGCTCAGACATATGTCTCGATATGTAGGGTTTTAGGGATAGTAGACCGCTCAAGAAGGGAGAGATAGACCTACGAGTGGGAAATGGAGCAAGAGTTGCTGCATTAGCCATAGGGACATATGTTTTTTATCTTCCTAGTAGGCTAGAGTTAGTTTTGGGAAATTGCTATTATGTACCCGTTATGACTAAAAACACTGTATCTGTTTCATGTCTTAATAAAGCGGGGGATTTCATTTAACTTTTTCAAGCAATGGTTGTTCAATTAAGTTGAATGAAATGTTGTATGATACTGCTACATTGTGCAATGGAATTTACATATTAGATATGTCTAATCTAATTTTAAATGTCAATGATAATAAACAACAAAAATGAGATAACTTAATATCATCTTACTTATGGCATTGTTGACATGGCCATATAAGTGAGAAATGCATGATTAAGCTATACAATAATGGTAGCTGAGGGTCATTTAATTATGGATCATATGACACATGTGAATCTTGCTTGTTAGGTAAGATGAACAAATTACCTTTTAAAGGAAAAGGTGAACGAATGAATGCGTTATTAGAACTAATACATTATGATGTATATGGTCCGATGTCCATTCATGCTAGAGGTGGTTTTGTGTACTTCATTAGTTTTATTAATAATTATTCACAATATTGGTATTTGTATCTAATGAGATACAAGTCTGAAGCATTTGAAATATTCAAACAATTTAGAAATGAAGCAGAGAAACAATTCGAGAAGTATTAAGACATTTTGATCTGATCGAGGTGGTGAATACTTGAACGAGGAATTTCTGACTTATCTTAGAGAGAATGGGATAGTATCCTAGTGGACTCCACCTTACACACCACAACATAATGGTGTGGCTGAATGGAGAAACTGAACCTTGTTAGATATGGTAAGGTCCATGATGGGCTTAGTAGATCTGTCGAAATCCTTTTAGAGTTATGCACTCGAGACTACTATTTATGTGACAAACAAAGTCCCTCATAAGGCAGTTGAAGTTACTCCATATGAGATATGGATTAATAAAAGTCCCTATCTTTCTCATATGAAAGTTTGGGGTTGTTCGGCTTATGTGAAGCAGATTCAATCAGATAAGCTTAAAGCGAAATATGATAAATGTCTTTTTATAGGATATCCTAAGGAAACAATTAGATATTAGTTCTATAATGCTTTAGTGCAAAAGATTTTTGTCTCAAAACATGCTGTCTTTTAAAAGAAAGAGTTTCTTCTAATAGAAGATAGTGGGTACAAAGTTGAACTTGATGAAGTACACGATGTCAAACAGACGAAAATCAATTGCTTGAACCTGAAATTGTTGTTCACAGAGATAAGACAACAGTTGAACCTTTTGACACGCAAAATGTTCATAGGTTAAGTAGGATACGCAATGTTCTAGAGAGATATAGATTTCTCATAAGGGAACAAAATGACGTGTTGCTCATAGAGGACGATGAGCTGACAACCTATAAAGAGGCTCTGAAGAGTTCAGAATTTGAAAAATGGCTTTAAACCATAAAGTCCGAAATGGATTCCATGTATGAAAACCAAGTATGGACTTTGGTTGAGCCACCTGAAGGGTTAAAACCCATAGGGTGTAAGTGGATTTTCAAGAAGAAAATCGACATGGAAGGTAGTGTGATAACCTATAAAGTGAGGCTAGTCACTAACGGTTATCGTCAAAGACAAAGAATTGACTATGACGAGACATTTAGCCCTATAACTATGCTTAAATTCATTAGAATACTCTTAGCCATTGCAGCTCATTATGATTATGAAATATGGCAAATGGATTTGAAGACTAGTTTCCTAAATGGAAACCTAGTTAAGGATGTATATATGATACAAACTGAGGGCTTCATATCCAGAGATGGCAGAAAGGTGTGCAAGCTTTAGAAATCTATTCATGGATTAGAGCAAGCATCTAAGAGTTGGAACATCCGATTTGATGAGACAACCAAAGAGTTTGGTTTCTCACAGAATCCTGAAGAACCTTGTGTGTACAAAAAGGTTAATGGGAGTTCTATCACATTCCTTGTGTTATATGTGGATGACATATTACTAATAGGAAATGATATCTTAAATTTGCAATCAGTCAAAGTTTGGTTGTCTTGGAATTTTTCCATAAAAGACCATGGACAAGCAACTTATATATTGGGAATAAAGATCTATAGAGATAGATAAAGGAAGCTGCTAGGTCTTTCACAGTCAACATACATAGACAAAGTGTTAAATAGGTTTAGCACGAAGCAGTCCAAGAGAGGGTTTCTTCCAATGACTCATGGGATAAAACTCTCGAAATCTATAAGGCTCGCATGAGTATGATCCCGTATGCTTCGGCAGTAGGATCAATCATATATGCTATGTTATATATATCGTATGCTCTAAGTGTTACAAGCATATATCAATCAAATCCTGATGAGGGTCATTGGTTGGCTGTCAAGAATATCCTAAAGTAGTTGAGAAGGACTAAGGATGTATTCTTGATATATGGAAATGGAGATCTCGTAATGAGTGGGCATACATATGCTAGTTTTCAATCTGCCTAGGATGACTGCAAATCGCAGTCAGGTTATGTTTTCACACTGAATGGTGGAGCAATCAATTGGAAGAGTTCCAAATAAGAGACGAATGCAGATTCAACGACCGAGTCAGAGTGCATTGTAGCTACAGAAGCAGAAAAAGAAGCTGTTTAGGTCAAGAAGTTCGTCATGGAACTTAGAGTGGCTCCTAGTATAGTAGACAGAATATTGATGTACTATAACAACAATGGGGCTATTGCTCATGCCAATGAACTGAGGTCTCATCGGAGGTCCAAGCACGTACTCAGGAGATATCACTTGATCAGGGATATAATTGATAGAGGTGATGTCAAGATAGAGAGAGTGCCCACAGATCAGAACATCGCTGATCCTTTGACTAAGCCATTTCCTCAGACAAAATTTGATTCTTATGTACTAGTGTAGTGCCCCGTTACCATGGGGTACACACCGGAACACCCTGAAGACATTCCAGTACATAACCTATTATAATGGTTCGCTACATTCAATCATAACATTCACTTAAAATGGCATCATCATTCTTTATTCTTTTATAAGACATCATAAACAAAGTCACAAATTTTTACAACCAAAATTTTCCCTTTTTCATTTCATAAATCCGAATGTAATACATTGTAGCTTTCCAATAACCGTATATGCACATCATCATAACCTATTACAAAATAAGCTATATGAAAGAGGAAATACACAAAAAGATCTATATAATCTTCCCATCTCAGCTGACTGACCTGTGAGCCATTTTCTTCACAAAAGTACAAGAATTATGCTTCTTGTACGGTCTCTCAGTAGCAAAAATCCTCCTTCAGTCCTGAAATGTCAACGTGCAATTTTAGGTTAGTTTTGCGAACTCAGATGAGGTAACCATCATCGATTGTTCACTCAATTTATGCAAAACATCAAACATGTAGACATATAATTCACATCTTTGCATTTTTGCATAAAGCATCACATATCACTTTCGGGACAATTATACCGAACATTTCATTCATAGAAAAGTACATAAATCAATTGTAAATGCAATGCACATGATTCAGTTTCATTTGTTACTTTGTTATGACCAAGTGACTTTTTATTAGCTCATATCCCTTTGTGGATACTGAGTTATATCAATTAATGTCCCATATCCCTTAGTGGATATCGGGTACATGCATGACTAAGCCAAAGGCTCTTATCACATTTTGAGCTTTAAGCTCTTTTACTAGTGACTTCGGTCACAACTGCCATTATCTTTCATGCATTCACGTAATGAAATGCACCATACATATTCAATGATTACAGTCATTCAGTCACATTCACACACTTTCTTATTCACATTTGCCATCGAACTTTTAGTCCAGCATTTAACATTGAAGTTGAGAACAAATAGTAAGTCATATTCACATTCAAGTGGCACTTCCAATACAGTCTTGAATATAGAACTCCTCAGACAATCAATTGTCCGAAACCAACACAATCAATTTCACATTCATAAGATAATTCAAACATAATCTAACAAAAACAATTAATTGAGTTAGACCATCTAGGTTACTCATAGGTTGTTCCCAAAGTTAATGCCTGGAAGTTCCGGCAACGTCTGGATGGTAACGTTCCAGATGTTCCTCTACATCATACAATATACACAAATCACAATTTGGCACAATTATAAGTGTTTATTAATGCACATGTACGTATATGAAATATGCACAATGCATGTTCATGACAATTCCAGGTATCGTTCTATTATTCTTTTCATGTAAACATTCATATATCCAAACTCACATAAGTATCATTTATACTTATGTTTTATACCTCATTAAAACCATAACAATCAAAATTCATAATTCCTTGGTCAATTTAGATTTTTCCTATAACAACTTTCAGGTCAGCATTCCATGTTCTTTATGACCAAGAAAATGAAGTAATTTGAGTATGCTTTCTTCTAGAAAATTGTTTTCCTATCTCTTAATTTTCTAATGACACCAAGATCATTCAATTTGGTTCAGTATTCTATGAGTTATACTCAAAATACAACAAACTGAGCACATTTGAAACTTTGGCTTGTACATGATCATGCTGTCAAATTGTACAACTCATATCTCTCAATTCCCAAATTCAAAAATTATGAACTTTATATCATTTGAAAGATAAGAGAATAAAATACAAATTGCGTGAAGAAATCTTTGTCTAATTCGGCATCTATCAATACAGTTTATTCAATATCAACAAGACATGATTTCTGTCTCGTGTGACACTACAACCTCAGTCAAAACTCAATTTCAAGCCTGATTTTGAAATTTTTAGAGATAGAATTAAAATTCGATTTCTTCAGAAACATTGTAGCCCTATGTCTCTAGTGTACTTAAAATTAAAAATCATCCCATTTGGATAACTACAGAAGAAGTTATGGATAATAAATAGAAGCATAATCAGTGGACATGTTATGGCTACATTTTCTAGCATTCATCTTCCAATTTACTACACCCAGTTCTCGACTTAATGTCAATATTTGAGACTTTTAACGACAGAATTAAAATTTGGTGTCTCCACAAAAATATAGCCATATGTCTCTATTTTAATCTAGATCAAGAATCTTCTCATTTGGATAACTATAGAATAAGTTATGGCTAAAAGACAAAAGCTTAGTCAGTGAAAATATTATAACTACCATTTTCCGACACCCTCTTCATCACCATTTAGTCTCTCAATTCTTCCTTCAAACAACTCATAAATACCATTAATACATTAAAACAGAACATACATCTATTTATTGCAACATCAACGTTACACATATCTCAACTCCTCTATCATGATCATTAAACACTAAACTATCATCATAAATGCTTCATTAAACACCAACCCATGAAGATCAACATGTAACTTACTTCATTTATCTTCAAATCCTTTAAAAACACACCAACCCTATCTTTCCCATGTCTCTCATGACCATCATCATTATAGGATGGATTCGGTTAGGTTTTTTGTGAGAAATGAAGAAGAGATAACAAGATAAGGGTAGCAAAGAAAGGTAAGAATAATGTTCACTTTAATGTAGAGATGAAGAGAGTGTCGTGGAGATGAGAACAAAATGAAGAAGATAAAAAGTGATTAATGAAAGGAAGAGAAGAAGAAACAAGATACAAAGCAATTAAATGGTCTTCCCATTAATAAAGCAATCATGGGTTTTAAGACATGGCTTGGCAAGTGACATTTGTCACTTGCCACATGTCAACTGCTTATAGTTTCACTTAAGTTCTCTCAATTAATTTGTCCAATCAACTCCAATTGTCCCCACATTTTAATGACATATGTCATTAAATCCCAAAGCCATTTATTAAAATTTTCACTATCATTAGACTCTTAATTATACTTCCATTTATCGATTGTCTTGCCACTTGGCATTTTTCCTATTCCAAAAATTTCCCAAAATTTCAAAAATTTTCTTAAAATTCACCAAAAATTCTAAACCACCAAATACACTCTCCAAATCGGTTTCCAACATATAAAAACCACAATTCTCAATAAAAATCAGCTTTCACATATATAAATCAATTATACCCAGAAATTGTTAATGAATGCATGTAAAATTATTTTCACGTACAAAAATTCAATATTCACGTGTAGGTGCATATCATATAATGCATGAGCATGAAATGCATTTTCTAATTTCTTAATAATCTCTCATATTTACTATTCTATCCTCAACATAGGTAATGTGATGTTACAATTCTCCCATCCTTAAAAAAAATTTCGTCCTCGAAATTCTTACTTGATTGTTCGAACAGGTGGGGATATTGTCTTCTCATATGCTCCTCCATTTCCCAAGTGGCTTCCTCTGTTGGATGATTCCTCCAAAGGACTTTCACCAGTGGAATTACTTGATTCGTCAACTGCTTAATCAGAGATCTCACTATCTTGATCAGTTCCTCAACATAACTTAGGTTACTATCAACCTCAATCTCTTAAGCCAGTATCATATGTGCCGGATCTGATCGGTATCTTCAAAGCATACTGACAAGAAATACGTTATGCAACTGAGACATCTCATTCGGCAAAATTAACTTGTATGCTAAGGGTCCTATCCTCCCAATAATCTCATATGGACTAATGCACCTAGGGCTCAACTTGTCCTTTTTATCGAATCTCAATACTCCTCCCCAAGGTGATACTCTTAGAAATACTCTGTCTCCTACACTGTATTCTATGTCCCTTTGATGTTGATCCATATAACTCTTCTGTCTATCTTGAGCTGCTTTAATTCAGCTTCGGATCAATTTCACCTTATCTGCAGTATCTTGTATCAATTCTGGGTCTTCAACCATTCTCATGCCCTCTTCATCCTAATACAGAGGCGAACGACACTTTCTGCCATACAACGCCTCATATGGCACCATTCCGATACTACTGTGGTAGTGATTATTATATGCAAATTCTATTAGTGCTATATACTGATCCCAAGCTCCCTGAAATTCCAATACTCATGCTCTAAGCATATCCTTAATAGTTTTAATTGTCCTCTCACTCTGTCTATCTGTTTGAGGATGAAATGCAGTACTGAAGTTCAACTTTGTACCCATAGCAAGCTGCGAGCTCTTCCAGAATCTCGAAGTAAATCTGAGATCCCTGTTTGATACAATGGACATGTAGTCTAACCACCTCATTCACATATCTCTACGCCAATTGATCTAATGAGTTATTCTCTCTCACTGGTAAGAAATGAGCCGACTTAGTCAATCGGTCCACTACAACCCATATAGCATCATTTTGCCTCGGAGTCTTAGGCAATCCCATAATGAAGTCCATGGTAATTCGTTCCCATTTCCACTTCGAAATAGGCAACGAATGTAGCTTCCCTACTGGAGCATGCTTAGCCTTAACCTACTGGCATGTCTTACACTTAGAAACATACTCCGCCACTTGGTTTTTCATTCTAGGCCACCAAAAATGCTGCTTCAGTGTGTTATAAATCTTGGTAGTACCATAATGCATATCATAGGTGGATATATGAGCTTCCTTAAGAATTTCCTTTCTCAGATCATCCACATTCGGCACATATAGCCTCTGCTTCAACCACAGTGTCTCATCTCTTAACGTAAACTCAAAATCTAGATTCATCTTCACTTTCTCTATAAGTTTCACCATATTAGGATCTTTCCTTTGGACCTTTCTGATTCTATCATATAACATTAGCCTTAACTTTAATGTAGCATTTAATGCCTCATCTTATTCCAGATTCAATTCCACATTTAGAGATCTCAAGTGAATTAAGCTTGGTAACCTCAATAACTGAATCTGAACTACACTGGTGTTTGACTTCCTACTCAAAGCATCAGCCACCACATTAGCTTTTCCCAGATGATACTCAATTGTGCAGTCATAGTCTTTCAACAACTCTATCCATCTCCTCTGTCTCATGTTTAATTCCTTCTGATTTAACAGATACCTCAAACTCTTATGATCCGTGTATAGCTAGAATGTCTCTCCATATAGATAGTGTCTCCATATCTTTAGAGTAAAGACCATTACAGTAAGTGCTAAATTATGTACCGGACAGTTATTCTCGTGATACCTTAGTTGTCTTGATGCATAGGCGATCACCTTGCCATACTGCATCAATACACATCCCAATCTTTGATGCGAAGCATCACTATATACCATATATCCTCTGATCCTCAATGGAATAGTCAACATCGGTGCCATAGTCAACTGATGCTTCAGCTCTTCGAAGCTTTCTAACGTTCCTCATTCCATCTGACTATTACATTCTTCCTCATAAGTTTTGTTAGAGGGGCTGAGATCAACGAAAACCCCTTGACAAACATCCAGTAATATCCGGCCAATCCTAGGAAGCTTTAGATTTCAGACACATTCCTTGGAGTTTCTTAATTCATTACTGCCTTTATCCTCTTTGGATCCACTTGTATGTCTTCTCCAGTCACTATATGCCCCAAAAAGACTACTTGATCCAGCCAAAATTTACACTTGCTGAATTTGGCATACAACTGTTTCTCTCTTATTATCTATAAAATCACTCTCAGATGCTAAGCATGTTCTTCTCTGCTCTTCGAATACACCACAATATCATCGTTAAACACTATCATAAAGAGGTCTAGATAGCGCTGAAACACCTTATTCATCAAGGCCATAAATGCTGCTAGGGCATTAGTTAATCCAAATGGCATTACTAAAAACTCGAAGTGCTTATACCTGCTCCTGAATGCTCTTTTAGGAACATCAGCCTCTGCTATCTTTAACTAATAATACCTCGATCTCAAATCTAGTTTAGTGAGTACCTGAGCTCCCTGCAACTGATCAAGCAAATCATCAATTCTAGGCAACGGGTACTTGTTCTTCACTGTCACCTGATTTAGATGCCTATAATCGATGCATAACCTCAAAGTCCTATGTTTCTTCTTTATAAACAAAACTGGAGCTCCCCAATGTGAAATGCTAGGTCTAATGAAACCCTTTTCTAGTAACTCCTGTAGCTGAGCCTTCAACTCCTTCAATTCTACAGGTTCCATCCTATATGGAGGAATAGATATAGGAGCAGCACCTGGAACTAAATCAATTGTGAACTCTATTTCCCGATCTAGAGGTAAGCCAGGTAATTCGGTGGGAAACACATCTAGGAATTCCTTAGCTATGGGAATGTCCTGCACATTCTGCTCAACTATAGTATCTGGGCCAGATAAGCCTCAGATCCTTCTTGCATCAACATCAATGCACTCACAAATGATATCAACCTGGCTGACACTGCTTGATTAATTCCTCTGAAAATCGCTCTCGGTTGACTAGGAGATTCTAGTACTACCTCCTTGGTATAACAGTTCATGACAGCCCTATAAGCAATGAGCCAATCCATGCCTAGGATAATTTCTATCTCTCTCAGCTGTAATATAATCAGATCTGCCTCCAATTCTGCTTGATCAATCTGAATCAAACACCTCTTACAGACCTCCCCTATAACTATAGTGCTACCTATTAGTGTACTCATTTATAATCCATATTGTAGTAACTTTTTATCACAATGCAGCCTAGATGCTAGATGCGGTGTGATGAATGAATGCATAGATCCTAGATCTAGCAATGTAAATGCTTCATGATCATAAATAAGTAGCATACCTGCAACGACATCCGGAGAATCCTGAGCCTCCTTCCTAGTCATGGCATAGACTCAGGCTTGAGACTACGGTTGGTTGCTTCGCACCTCAGTCTTGACAGAAGGACTCCCTATGCTCACTCTGCCTCTACCACGGCCTCTCTATCTAGTGCTACTACCTTGACTCTGCTAGATTGTAGCTTCACTCACAGATCCCCCTCTTATACCTGATTGGACTCTAGTAATAATAGGACAATCTCTAATTTTGTGATCTAGAGAACCACATCAAAAACAGGCTCCTGATAATGTCTAGCACTCACCACCGTGCTTTTTCCTATAGCACTCAGAAGGGGGTAAATGACTCTGCATTGAACCTCTTGCACTGCTAGACTATACAAAACCACTCCTTTGTCTGAATCCCGACTGTTTTGATCCAGCCGGTGGTCTGAAAGCTTGGTTCTGGCACTTACTGAATCATTTGCCAGAACCACTCTGAACCTCACTGGACCTCTCAAATTTAGACCCTTGCCCAGACTCTACTTTCCCTCTCTCAGTAGTTGCTTAATTCTGATCGAAGCAGCTCTCAACTCAGTGAAACTACTCATGTTGGAGATTGTTAATCTTGTCCTAATCTCCATGTTCAGTCGACTTTTGAATCTCCTACACTTATCTTCTTCAGTAGGAATAAAAAAAGTAGCATACCCCATCAACTCATTAAACCAAATCTCATTTTCTGCCACTGACATCCTACCATACTTAAAATCTGAAAACTCTTTCATCTTTCTGTCTAAGTAGAT
Organism: Erythroxylum coriaceum; assembly: GCA_026874005.2. Lineage (NCBI taxonomy): Eukaryota > Viridiplantae > Streptophyta > Magnoliopsida > Malpighiales > Erythroxylaceae > Erythroxylum > Erythroxylum coriaceum. The sequence goes on along the minus strand of JANQAP020000214.1, from coordinate 655,322 downwards.
CTTGGGCATGTAGTTTTCCTTGAATGCTCTCAGGAAGATTTCCCACTTCAGGTTCCAAGGCCTGGTGGTACTGCCTGGAACAGTCTTCCACCACTGGTAAGCTGGGCCTTGCAGTAAAGAAATTACATAGTCGAACTTCTCATCCAGCTCGCAGTCCATCTGATCGAAAACTCTCTCTATCCTCTCTAACCATCCTTCTGCCTCTGTAGGGCCTGTACTTCCATAGAAGTTCACAGCCCCCTGCTTTGGCAGCCTATCATACCTCCTCTCCCTTCTCTCAGGAACTTTAGGAAGCATTTCCTCAAGTCGAGATACCAAAGACTCTCTCCTGGCTCCTACAGATCCTAGGTCTGCTAATTATCCCACTTGTTCACCTATGGCGGATGACCTATAATAAACAATAACTTCAATTATCCATATTTCTCATGATATTTCATGCTTAAAATTCCTATATGTCCCTATGGATGCCAAACCATGCTCTGATACCATCCAATGTAGCACCTCGTTATCATGGGGTACATATCAGAACACCTTGAGGACATTCCAATACATAACCTATGATAACGGTTCGCTACATTCAATCACAGCATTCACTTAACATGGCATTCTTTATTCTTTTATAAGACATCATAAACAAAGTCACAATTTTTAAAACCAAAATTTTCCCCTTTTCATTTAATAAATCTGAATGTAATACATTGTAGCTTTCAAATAACCGTACATGTACATCATCATAACATATTACAAAATAAGCTACATAAGCAAGGAAATACACAAAAAGATCTATCTAATCTTCCCATCTCAGCTGACCGACCTGTGAGCCATTTTCTTCACAAAAGTACAAGAATTATGCTTCTTGTGCGATCTCTCAGCAGCAAAAGTCCTCCCTCAGTCCTAAAATGTCAACGTACAATTTTGCTTGAGTTTTGCAAACTCAGATGAGATAACCATCATCGATTGTTCACTCAATTCATGCAACATATCAAACATGTAGACATATAATTCACATCTTTGCATTGTATATGATCATGCTGTCAAATTGTACAACTCATATCTCTTAATTCCCAAATTCAAAAATTACGAACTTTATATCATTTGAACGATATGAAATAAACTACAACTTTTGTGAAGAAATCTTTGTCTAATTCGACATCTATCAATACAATTTATTCAATATCAGCAAGATATGATTTCTGTCTCAGTTGACACTACAACCTCAGTCAAAACTCAATTTCAAGCCTAATTTTGAAATTTTTAGAGACAGAATTAAAATTTCATTGCTTTAGAAACATTGTAGCCCTATGTGTCTAGTGTACTTAAAATCAAAAATCATCCCATTCGGATAACTACATAAAAAGTTATGGATAATAAACAGAAGCATAATCAGTGGGCATGTTACAGCTACATTTTCCAGCATTCGTCTTCCAATTTACTGCACCCAGTTCTCAACTTCATGTCAATTTTTTAGACTCTTAACAATAGAATTAAAATTTAGTGTCTTCATGGAAAATATAGGCATATGTTTCTAGTTTAATCCAGAGCAAGAATCATCTCATTGAGATAACTACAGAACAAGTTATGGCTAAAAGACAGAAGCTTAATCAGTGGAAATGTTATAACTACCATTTTCCAGCACCCTCTTCATCACCATTTAGT
>JANQAP020000214.1:606333-619117 GCA_026874005.2 Erythroxylum coriaceum | reverse complement strand
AAGTGCTTCAGAATTATCATTAGTCACTGCAATAACATATTCTCAACTGAAAAACGGTAGATCTAGGAACAGATTTTCTGTACTCACTATCCTGTACCAACTCTGTTCTATACGATCTCATTCATATAAATATATAGGACTTATGTGAGACTCAGATAAATATATGGATGAGATCGCGTAAAACAGAATTGGTACAAAATAATAGGTACAGAAGATCTCATCCTGTAGATCTATTGACACGCCTCAAAATGATCCCTCTCCCTGTTACTCTTTAAGTATAACTTCTAAGATTCTTCATAACAAAAATGGGCATTCCTTCCGGTAGCTTTAAAAATTCCTTAGCCCCTAGCAATTTCTTACTGCGATGCCACAGACCTCAATTTCTCATCAACATCCACGTCATGCAGAACAAAGCTACCAATGGCTTGTTTTGACAACTCATAGTTGAAGTTTAGCTTTACCTTTTATAGTCCACTTCTCTATTATGTTAAATATCGCGACTTGGAGAGACTCAAATAAGTCATTTTGGGCAAAGGTATTGCATACTACTTACCTGAACCTGAAAGGCTCTGATTGTGGTTCAGACAATATCATTACATCTGTAATTAACTACATTCTAGCATTTTCTTCCTTCTTTAAGAAGTAAGAAATTTATTGGAAGATCGTCTTTGCTGAAGCAGAAGAACCCGTGTGATTTGATAAGGGTGCAAGACATTTGAGAATTGAGATTCAGAAATTGCAGGTTCATCGCCTCCTTCGTTGATAATCATTATTGACAAAAGAAATCAAATGCGGTACTCGGAGAAGAGTAAGCCTTTGATAGTACTTTGGAAGCTACAATTGTGTTGGCTGCTTCAGTGTAATGAATGCCATCCCAACTTATAAATTTAGATCCTTCACTGCACACCTCGTGGCCAGGCTCACTGCATGTTATATCTCTATCGTAGTTATATGGAGGTCCTCCATACCCGCAGCACGCCATTAGTGGATTTGAGAAACCTGCATTGCCCAAAGCTTGATTGAGGCACACAATTCATTCAAGAATAAACCAAGTTGATTTATTTTTATGAAGAGAATAATTTCCGTTCCTACCCGGTTTTACAGCATGAAAATTTATTAACTTGTAAAATCCAGTGTATGAAAACCACCGTACAACTCACCATTTAGAGAACGGACTCATCTCATAGAGGAAATTTTCATTAATTTGCTAGAGAACTATTGGCAACCAGTTCTCATTCCTTTTGGGAATTTCTTTTGCTCTACGTGTTTTGATCGTCAAGTGATCAAGATCACGAGTACAAGAAATTCTAAAAATAAATAGTTCAGTTAACCAGAAAAGAGGGGATTGTCATCCTCCAAATATAAAACGTTCTAACTTACCATATTTAGAGGAGTTGGCAATGAGATCGTACTTTATGGAATATATATCTACATAGACTATAGTTGCATCTGTCAGTTCCGACCTCAACTTTTGGCATGCTTCAAGTAATCCTTCATTGAATAATTTTGCAGCATTATTGTAACGTAAAATACAACCATGTGGATCCAAATCCTTCTGCTCAATTAAAGCAAGCTTTTGAGGCAGACAACCTAATGGTCCAGTGTTATGTATCCAAAATTTCCTGCCACCTTGAGCATGTATAGCCTATCCATCACCAACAGTAAATCATGTCGGTCAAGGAACTCGATAGGCTTCCCTTTTCTATACTAGAAAATTTTAATAGAAAGAAAACGGTGATCAATGCTCGCATGGAACTATAAACTCACCTTTACAGCATTCTCAATTTCCCGTATCACAGTTGGTAGCCTTTTGGTTAATTGCAGGTCTGATAAGTTTGTGGCGAATGCTCTTGAAAGGTCATTTTGTCCAATGTCAATCATGTAAAGTGCGTTCTTGAACCGTTCCTCACTGATCATATTTGTTGAACCTAAACACAATTCAGGTCTCACAATCAGTTTCTTTCTCAATCCATCAAGTGTTACAGGAATACTCCATCAGTTTAAATGTGGAAACTTTTAAGTATCATACGAGTGGAAACACTTGGTAAAAAATACTAGTCCTTTTGCTTCTATATACAATGTCAACGACTCTTGATTTCCCTATATCTTTTAACAGAGGGATCTACGAAGGACTTCCTGATACAAATAACGAACCTGTCAGAGCAAAAGCGACATTAATTTCTTATCATTCTCCCTCGTCCTTTCGATCTTAAGGTAGGACTCGTAAGCCCAGTGATGGGAGAGGGTGACCGAGCTAACCCTGCTCCTATAAGAGAACTAGACGTAGATACATTACACTTCTAGAATGGCAAACACCCAACACCGATGCCAAGAGGCTTACTGATTTCAATCGAGTTTTTACGGTTAACAAAAGCTAATGACTCACTGGCCAAGAATACGAGTTCAAATGACAAACATTTTCCCATTTGTCTTCCCCTTAAGTACCCTATGTATGTCAAGACTCGAGAGTTTAACATAAACAAAGACAGAAATACATAATCTTTGAGAAGTATCACAGTCACCACAGTGTGCATTACATTATCACTGATGATAAGCTTGAACCAGCAGCAAGAAAAGGGGTGAAAAATCACGATTAAAAAACCATTCTTCTCAGAGAAACGAGACATTACCAGCCGAGACAAGTTCAAGAGTACGAGCCTTGAAACGAACGAACTGCATTACTTGGATGTTCAATGAAAATGGATCAAACTTGGGGAGAGTAGAGGACCCAACTATTGCGAAGTTTGCACCATTTGTAAAATTGGACCCCCCCAATGAGTCCAGGTATGGACTTAGAAAATTAGTCTTTAAGCTTTGACCTGCACAAACATAAAAGGACGCACCTCCATAATTAGATAATAACACAACAAGAAAAGTTTCACATCTTTTGAACCAATGCAGCAGTAAAGCGCAAGCTCGCCAGAATACCGAAATGGGCTCTTCATTTAGAAACAAGAAGAGAGCCGAAAAGCTGTCTTCGGTAGTCAATGGCAAGAAACGACGTCATAAGATATAAGCAAGCGCTAGCAGACATGCACGAGGTGGTAGCATTCATAAAATTTAGAAATATATTTTAATGCAACACCGACAACATAAACCAAAGCTCGTTGAATTGGTGGAGCCCACCTGAGCCACCTCTACCAATTATGTCCAATACCCAGAATTCAAGGACAAGAGTTAATGATCAAACATGCATCGTAGCCTACCGGAGAAACGACAATGCATCGTAGCCGTTGGATAAAGCAGAAACACGGAGAGAAATTAAACAAAATGAAAAATGCTGGGGAGCTACTCACATAGGAAGTCGATCACGAGCCGTCCGTCGGACAATCTCCCAGTTGATCTACGAAAGAATGTGCGCCCATTCGGGAGGTTGATTGGTAAGCCAAGTCCAGCGACGAGACCACCGGTGTCGGAGTTCGAGTCACCAAAGATGAAAATGGTTGGTGGGTGTTTGCACTGAGAAGCTGCAGAGGTGAAAAGCAATGGAACTACAATAGCAAGTACAATAACGACAACGAGCAAAGAGCCACAGATAGGTAAAGCAAGAACGCGAAAGGCCATAGAGAAAGTCGAAGAAGAACAAGGGACAAGAACAAAACAGAAGCGAAAATGAGGTTTGGCCCTGCTTATTTGGTCTCTATTTTTTTACACTTTTTCTTGGATTGTTTTGTTCGAGTAACTCTATCCATCTGTTTGTAACATAAATATTGTTATTCCTATATTTAGTTGTCAATATTAACTGTTCAATTTATTACACATATTTCCTATAAATTTTAGTTTACTGAAACAAAGAAGAGAATATTCGTATGTATTTAGTTAGGGATATTAACGGGTCTGATCTGGTCAGGTCCAGGCTAAGTCGGGTTGGGTGGCCGGCCGGGTTGACTTTGACATTCCGATATTTACTTGACAAAACCCAGATTTCCTTTATTGAGTAAACTTTTTTTTGAAAAATTTTAAGAATTGATCTATCTTCCTTTATTCAAATCAACCTATCTTCATCTTGGTTTAGTTGAAATTTTAAGCAAAAACTCGTCTTATTATAATTCCTATTGCTATTTCTTATCTTTTAGGTATGTTAAAATAGAACTCGAAGTCCAAGTTTTGCAACTTTTGTAGGAACTCTTCACTTCCAGCGTTATCTATTTTAAGGACTCTTCACTTTTGATATTATCTCTCTCTTTTCCTGCTCTCTTTCTGTAAAGCCCATTAGTAATAAAAACAAAACCCAACAGCCAGCCCATAAACTTTTAAATATGTATAAAAGGGCAATGGTTTGAAAGAAAAAAAAAAAACAGAACACACCAACGAAGCCGTCTTCTTCTTCTTCATTTTTCTTTAAACTATTACAGCTGAAATGTGTCTTAATGCATCACACTTCTCTTATATGTTCTCTCATTCTGGTTGTTTTGCAACAAATTGTAAGGAAATTGTGGAGATTAACAACCTTAAAATCTTTTAAAACAAGGGTAAAATTCTAGTAGCTATTTCATGTCTTTTTTGTGATTTTTGATCATCTTATACTAGTTTATAGTTAGATTACGTGTTGTATTTATTTGAGATAAATTGAAGTCATGGAAAGAGATATAAAATTGGAGAAAAAGTGGCTGAAAAATAAGAGAAGAAGACGAGATAGGAGAAGAAGAGAGGGTGAAGAAGATGACATTTTTGGAGAATTTAAGTTGCATTAAGGGATAAAGTAGGAAATGCAAATAGTGAAGGGTAAATCTGGAATTTACTTTCAAGAAGGCTATTTTTGGTATTAATTGAAATAAATGAGGATAAATAGGACTTTTAATTAGTTAAAGATATTTTAGTAATTATGATAGTTAAGTTAGTAAGGATATTATTTTTATAATTAAGAATAAAGTGGAAAAGGGAATAAGGTTAGATTATTAAGTGCAATTGGGTTGAAATTTTTCTAAATTAGTCTAATAGAATTTTATAATTTTTAGGTCCAAAGGTCTGATTAAGGAGTAAATTGGACTATCAATTAGTTGAGTTTGAAATTGAGATAAGGATAACCTTAGACTTCACTCTTAGAATATTGTACTGTTTTGTTACTAATAAATTATTTTATAGTGAATGATATTTTTGAATTAGTCATTAATTTTAGTTAATGATTAATACTTAAATTTATAAATTATGTTTATTTATTTTCCAATAATTAATGAAGTACATGGTGTTTCACTTTGATATTTTGTTACGCTTTATAAGGTCTATTGCTTGTTAATTTGACAAAAAATGTGTTAACTAAATAGAGACTGATTGATACCATGTTGTGAATAATTGGTGAAAATCGAGAATCGGTGGCTTATATAGAATAAACTACATTCGATAGTCATAGATTGATAGGTTGTTTAGAGATCAGTGAGTGATGGCTAAGTATCTGTCCGTGGAGCAAATATTGGGGCATCCTGAGTTCTAGAGATGTCCTATACTGATTGCTAGGTACTGGAGTAGTACCAGGGTATCAAGAGAGATTGAAAAATTGAGGTATCCTGTGTCGATAATTATACATTTAATTATGTAACCACTTGATGAGAGATTATGATGAGTAGATATGAGCCTGCAGATCATTGAATGTAAACCTGCTAGGTTAAACAGGGTTAGTCAATTTAGTTAATTACGAGATAAAGCATAAATGACATTTATAAATTAATATTTATGTTAATCTTTGTTTGTTAAAATTTTAATATGTTTGTTAATTGTTCAAATTAGACTAAGTAATGTTGTGTATGTTTGTATTATATGAATGTTTTAATCACTTGACCAAGTTTTATATTTATAGTTTGAGTTATTTGATTTTAAGGGTATAGTCAGTTACCCTTACTGAATGGGCAGCTCACCTCTTGCCATTTTTTCTTTAAGAGATTGAGTAATTGCCGATAACTCCAATATACATGATTGATAGAATGGAGATTAGGTGAGGCTAGCAGATTACTGAAGTAAAGTTGTTTGAATGTATAATTGTGTTATATAGAATACTTTTGTTTATATTTATTTATTTATTTACGTGACAGCCTGGGTAAATGTGTTATATAAAATACTTTTGTTTATGATAAACATCTCTCTTTTGGAACTATTGAGGATTATGGTAATTAATATTATGCTTTAGGAATGATTTGGATAATCGTGTTTTAAGAACTTTTGAGAGCGTCACACTTTCCTATCTATACTCCTCTCTTTTTTTTTTCCAATATATTTCATTCACCTCTTATTTTCTTTGTTGAGACGGTGAAGATGATCGAAAAGTAAGAATGGAATCGGTAGCTTAAATTAGGTTAATTAAAATTTATTAAAATAAAAGTTAACTAGTCATTAATTAAATTAAATATAAATTAGATTTAATTTAAATTAATGAAATTTGGAACAACATATGTATTCTATGCGGTACCATAGATCTTCACAGACGATAAAAATAAAAAAAGTTATATTACTATTGACGTGAGTCTTAATTTATTAATTTAAAATTTTATTTAAATTTAAAATACACTTTCTACTAATAATATTTACATAAAGTACATTAACAATTGAGTAAATACTAAATAGTCATACGAGATAACAAATACATTATTTACAAAGATTGACTTATAACAAATACCAAAAGGACAATGAAATTATAAAGTAGGTTAGAAAATGAAATTATATGTTAAAATGCATAAAATGATTGAAAGTAATATATAAGTTAAATTATTGTCATGTCCATTTTAAACCATAAATGTTATCATGAACTTATTTTTGTTTTAAGACTTCAAATACAATAAAGTTTATAAATTTATATTATATTACCATAACACAATTATGTTGTCACAATTATTAAGGAAAGTAATGCTAGTATAACTAATCTATTTCATATATTTAATAGACTAAATAGTGCTAGTATAACTAATATACTTCATATATTCAATAGACTAATTATAAGAACTAGAAAAACCTATTGAATAGTCATTTTATTGTACTGTTAGAATAATCATGTTTTCAACCAATTACATTGTATGATTCATATCTAATTACACACATTAAAGATTAATTGTCTTTCCCACTAGTCTGCATTGAATTTATTCAATTTATTATTACAAATGCAAATTTTTAAAGAAAATATCAGAATCAATATGGTTATTGCTTTCTTATATTTCCTATACCATAAGAAAAAAAGATTAAGTACACTAAGTAACCACATCAACATCTAATTTTTTTAGAAAATTAGGGCGAAATACAATCCTGCACACAACGTAATAATGATGAAACATCTTTTGTATTTAATTTTTTAAAGTCAAGATTACTTAAATTTTATAACAAGATTAATAAATTAAACATAATAAAAACATAAATCTTAATTCGTATCTTTTGAAGATCGGTCTTTTTATTGTCATTTCCCTCAAATCGTTTCTAAAATTGATTCATCTCAACCACCCTAGTTGTACAAGTGTCTAACTTGTAATAATATCGATAATACATATTGAGAGAACTCTGCAACTATTATAGAAATGATTAGGCAAGAAGTGATACTTCCCTTAGAACTTAAGCTTATTTATAATATGTTTTGGACATTTTAGTAATTTAATTGAAATAAAATTATAGTTTCAATTAAACTTTAATTATTATAACTATTTCTAATTGAATACCAATTGGCCCAAATAAGATTCAATATTCATATTGGTCTTTATTTACTAAATATCTCATATTTAATCATAAAGTTTCTCAAACTTTACGATCAAGTATAACTTGATTAAAACACCTTAATAAGTTGGCAATAGATATAAATTATAACTCAAAATTATAATTAGGATTAGATAAATTAGACTCTTTCAATTAATCTTTAATTCCCTAGTTAAATAATTTATACTCATACATCAAGACTGACATCTAGTAACGTGTCATAACCACTCAAATATTTAAGAATATCAAAGTAGTTATGATTAACTTTTTTATATATGATTTTTCATATAATTCAATATGTTCATCATATATGTTAGAATTAGATATAAAACATAAAAAAATAATGTCTACTCTATTTGAGTCTCATCATATTAGTTCTTTACGATTAGTAACTAATTCGATTATTGACATTTGAAAACTATTTTTAAAGTGTTATTATACCTTGGCCAACGATTTTTTGAAATTAATACTAATTGAGAACAACGGAATATTCTCCTTAATTACTTTAGGATGATGAATCTTATATTAACCATTTAACTACTTTCATATAGCTTATGCTACATCTAGTGACTATTGACTGAACTGCTCTTGACTGTAATAGGTCATGAGTATTATCAAAACATAGCAATCAGTATATGAAATACTTTAGAGATCTCAAGTTAAAGGATTACTTATACAATCATAACAATGAGATTTTCCTAAATAAACAAGTAATGTTCCAAATAGAATTCTCATATGATCAGTTTAGTGAACTTGTTATCTAATAAGCATCTACACTATTTAAGTATCTTCATTATTTAGTATATAAGATCGATAACTTCCTTCATAAGGAAAAACATAAAGTGTACTAGTCTTTTTATGTTATATTAATGTCTAGTCTTAATAGAACAATGACTAGGAATATCTTAATGATAATATATAAATATAATATAAATCTCATAATTATAATTTCATTTACAATGTACATTTATCCCACGGACTTTATCATATGCATTTAAATATGTATAAGATGAAGAATACATTTAAATGATTACGTCACTAAACTACAATCATTCAATTGGATGTATGGTATAAACTAATAATCTCCTACTTGCACTAAGCCAATCACTTTAAGTTTTTTTATTATATCACTATATGAAGATCATGTTTGTAGCACCCCACTCTTATAGGGCATATTCCCGAACATACCGTCGATATTCGAGAACATACTCCACGAGGGTAGCACGCTAGGACAGTCAGTTAATCATACTCATTGCAAAATTTCTTTGAATATCACACTCACATTTCAGAAAACCATAATCAATTTCGACCCATAAAACTGATCTTAAATTCAATGTAACTAATAATACTTTATTTTGCCCCAAATGTAACTCAACATTCAATGCTCCTTATTGCACTAGGTTTAGTAACCTCAATATCTAAATTTGTGCTACACTGCTATTGGATTTTCTATTCAATACATCATATACAATACTAGCTTTACTGTATAATACTCATTTGTATAATCATAATCTTTAAGTAATTCTATCAATTGTCTCAGTCTCGTATTCAATTCTTTCTAACTCAATAATTTCCTTAAACTTTAATGATCTGTATAAATATCCGAAATGTTTCACCCTACATATAATGTCTCCAAAATTTTCAAAGCCATTTCGATAGCAGCAAGTTCTAAATCATGTGCCAAATAATTCAACTCATGAGACTTTAATTATCTCGATGCATATAAAATCACTTTATCATGCTGCATCAGATTACATCTTAATCTCTGGTGTGAAACATCATTATAAACTACATAATCTCTATATCTAGATAGAATAGCTAACACCGATGTTGTAATTAATCGGTGCATTTATCAGTCTATCTGAACGGTATACTCTTCCTCAGAAGTTTTGTCAAAGGGGATAAGATTAGTAAAAACCCTTGACAACCTTTGGTAGTATCCAATATCTAGCTAATTATAGAAAACTCCGGATCTCATATATATTCCTCGGAGTTTCTCACTTCATCATTACCTCTACTTTCTTTGGGTCTACCGATATGCCCTATTCAGATACTATATGACCCAACATATCAATTGATCAAGCTAATGATTCACTCTTGCTGAACTTGACATATAATTGTTTTTCCCTCATGATAAGTAAGACTATCCTTAAGCGTTTAAAAAATGGTCTCTTTACTTTTCGAATACATTCAATATATCATCTTATGAACACAATCAATAATTGATTCAAGAAAAGTTGGAATACTTTATTCATTTATACCATGAATACTGCCAGGGGAATTTGTCAACCTAAATAGATATTGCTAACAACTCCATGTGCCTATAACTAATTCTAGAAATTCTTAAGTAACTAATTCCTCAAATGAGGTAATGTTATCTTATGTTTTTCTCAACCTCTCAATCGACTTCTTTTCTCGAATGATTCTCTCCATTTATTCGATTTCCCTTGATTTCTTATTGACTTATTCTAATTTCAGACCATTCTTACTAGTGTCTCCACACATTTCTAATCATTTACAATTAACTTCCTGAGTTGGTAACACATTCATCAAATCTAACTTGTATCTTCTGAACATATTAGCACAGAATATAGTGTGGACTAAGTTCTTCTCACAATAGCAATAGTGTTACCTCAAATTCAAGAATCCGATCACGTAGTTGGATACTTTACAACAGATAAGGCACATACACTCTCTGTAGAATTTTCAACTTCTTATATCTGAGTCTCAGTTAGATGGGACTCCAATATTCACTTCTAATTTGTTCAATAGTCATTAATTTCTAGAAATGAAAATTTTGGCTTACATGATATCTTTCAATGAAAGTCTCTATCAAAAGAATATTTTTCTCCTTAATCATCGGTACTCTTTACATATTCCTTATCAGTCAAATATATTCATTATTGCTTTTCAGCCATTCATAATTACTCAATAGGATCTATTTCTATCATACCTTACATGGTTAGAATATTCCTTATAATAAAACTCTGTAAAACAGTAAATATATTCATTTACTCTTATACTTTGGTATATACCATCAAAATCATCACATCTTATCTAGAGATGTATTTGCAACAAATCACCCATTAACATTTTAAGCTAAGGATACCTTAATCTTAATTGATTTTAGACAACATTTCTTTCTTTGTGGCTACCCACGAATGTGATAGAACCAAATAATCTTTGCCATGATTGTCAGGACTATGCCACGACCGTGCCTTACTTCATTCTCCTTCCTTTTTCCTCGAATTCATCACATATGGTAACATCATTTACACTTTCAATCTATCCTCAATTGATCACTATAAATGTTTTTTTGCACTACTCTGAGCCATTTCAGAACTTTAACTATGGGAACTATGACTAAAGAATATTCAGTAGGTCATAGATCACTTCCTATACCATCTCCAAGTATATAATACATAAGTTCTTAATAATATCACTTGTCAAGGTGATCACATTATCAAATATGCACTCACAATAACAAATCAACTTAACCTTGAGAACTTCTACATATATCACTATCATTTATCTCATATTCCATTTATCATTTATCTCATCTTACATACATATGTTTTCAATCAATTCAGAATTATAAAGTATAACCATCATGAAGTTCTGATCTCAGCTCCACTGACATATTCTTATGTTAAATCATAAACTCTTATCACATTAATCAAATAACTATTTCAATTTCAAGTTCCACCTCTCAATATCATAGAAAAATTTTGTTTTCTTTCAACTTTGCTTGCATACTTTAAACCTTGTCATTTATACTTATATCTCTACTTTCCTCAATCAATTCATGACAATGTATTCACATCTATATCACATTCAAGGATATATCACCACAGTACAATATTGATGTCATATTCGATGATTTATCCACCAATATAAAAGTATTGAATCTTTATCCATCATATCGAACTAGGTAGTATTTCTTATTTCTAGATATCCACAAACTTTTCCTTTTTTTTACACTCTGATATATCATCATCCTTCTCATTATTTCTAACAGCTTAAACCCTTAATGAATGTTCATGCATGTGACTCATGCAAATACGACTCAGACTGGGGTCAGTTTCCCCAGCATGCTATGACATGTCTAAAATGCATGTACCTTGGCACATATTTTGAAAACTGCCTATGTAAGATTCTAAACCTAGGCTCTGATACCAACTTGTAGCACCCCACTCTTTTAGGGCATCTTCGCGAACATACTGTCGGTATTCAAGAACATACTCCACGAGGGTGGTACGTTAGGACAGTCAGTCAATCATACTCATTGCAAAATTTCTTTGAATATCATATGCATATTTTAGAAAACCATAATCAATTTGGGCCCATTTTATTTATAACAATTTCGCTCACAAATGTCACAAACAATAAACACATTATCATAAATTCTAGTAATCATCTGGGCCCAATACAAATAAAAAAGTATTTAATCATAACTGTTATTACAAATAGAATTCATTTGTACAATAATTAATGCTTGCGAAATACAATGTTTAATACTAAAATAACAGAAAGCATATGCAGATGCCAACTGATCCTAACCTCAAACTCTTATTCGAATGCAGTGGTTATATTCTAATTTGTCTAACTGGTTTTCCCCTGAACTTAAAAGACAATATTGCAATTTTGGTGAGCTTTGCGAACTCAGTGAGCGGGCCATCCTCGATGGCTCACTCAAATCACATAACACAATAATTTATGTACAATTCATATAATCACATAATTTCTATCACTTCACTAATCAACATGTTGAATCAATATCACTTTGTTCACTTATTTCACATTTCACATTTAGAATAGTTCAAACAATTTATTACAATCATTTAAAACATACACATCAAATGTATATACAATGCTCATGAGACTCACTTTCAATTGTTACGTTGTTGTGACCGAATGCTTGTAACTGTCCCGTATTCATTATAAATACCGAGCTTATTAATAACTGTTCCGTATCCGTTAGGGATACCAGGCTCATTATACATAGTGAGCCTTTGGCTCTTAATCACATTATGAGCTTTAAGTGAAGTAAATCACACGTTAGTAAAGACTTTAAGTTCAAGAAACTAGATACACAAGAAGGGGGGGTTGAATGGTGTAT
>JANQAP020000214.1:525676-536382 GCA_026874005.2 Erythroxylum coriaceum | reverse complement strand
CTCAAAGGAAATCACTCACTTGCATGAATGATTTTATGAATCTGTCAGTCAACAACTGCCTTGAATTAAGCGTAGCTTTCTCAATTTCTTATTTCATTGTAGTAGTACTAGTTCCCGTTGAGACTGCCAATCTCTAATGTATCCACAACGATGACTTTCTTTTATGTTAAAATGGACGGTTCCTTTTGGCTAAAGAGGTTCATGCGAGTAGTTTAGTACTCTCATTATTTAATTAAAGGTCTTAAATTTGAGTTCTGAAAATAGAGAGACTTGTTTGGCTAGCACTTTACTCCTTATGAGCTGACTAGTGTGAGCGAAAATTAGTTTGGGTATAGATGGCTTAAGAGCGTCTTCCTATAATTAGGACCCTCTTAGGACATCTTGTGGGTTAACCCAAAAACAAAGGATGGTGACGTCTTTTCGCTTATTTTTAAATTGATACAAAATATATTAAAAATGAATAGTGACAATAATTTTAATAGCTAACAAACAAAAAAATTGTAAAATGTACGCATGCAAAATTTCATCCTAACTGATAACTTGACCTTGTCCGATCTAGAAAAAATCATATATGAGTTAGAATTTTTTTGACCGAATTTAAACCTAGTTGACCTATTTTCATTCGAATTCAAATCAAATCTTGATTCGGGTTGACCTAATCGGACAAAATGTCCGAATTTTTAAAATTGGTTAGCACCGAACATTTAAAATCGATTAAAATTGTACGATCAGAATTTAAAAAAGGCAAAAAAATCATTGTTTCAAAAAAATCATTACTTTATTTTAATTTATTGTATTAAGTTTTGATTGTTATATACAAGTTACCTAATTTGTGTCATCTTTTATTTTTTTTTCTTCAGATCATGGAGGCTTTGGGATATGAAGAGTTTGATGAAGAAGGATTTGTTATTTCTCGCATGTTTTATTTGGTTTGAATTTGTAGTATAAACAATGTGATTTATTAATTTTGAATTTGGTATACTGTTTGTGTCTTTGTGACTTCTTGCTATAATTTTATTGGAGACTTTGAATTTGGTGGTTGTATTTTTGTTTTTTTTAAATTGGTTGTATATTTACCATTTGCTTGGTTTGAACTTCAACTAGACAACTATAATTTAGTTTTCTTTGTTATAGTTTTTTGATTGATTTTACAGAAAAAAGAGATGGGAAAAAGATGATGCAATTTAATGGCCCTTTATTATTAGTTAAAATCAGACAAATCGGTTCCGAACAAGGTTGAGTATTTTCCAATTCGGTTCGGTTCCAGGTCAGCTTGATAAAAAAAATTGGTTTCAAACTAGTTTAGGATTATGAAATTTTTACTTTTGTCTGAATTGTCCGGAACCGGTTTAGTTTGAAATTGATTTTTTGCCGACCCTAGTAAAATGTTTCTTTATTGTTTTTAATATTTTAAAATAAATATAATCGATGTTTATTTCTTTTATTTTTAAATACTTAAAAAGTATTTTATAATATAAAAGTTTTTAAAGATGTTTTTTATTCAGTATTTATCAAATTGATTTATCTTTCGGGTGTTAGATTATTGTTTATGCAAAAAATTTAATAAAATGTCTTTATTTGAAATTTATATATTTGGAAATATTTTAAATTTAATTATATTTATTAATAATTATTAAATTTAATTTAATTACAAAAATAAAATTAATTTATTCATAATTTTTATTTAAATTACTCATAAAATTAAATAAGTAAATAGTATATATTTATTTTATAATAAATTAGGTTATAAAAAGAAACAAAAACTACTTTTTTATAATTTTTGAAAATTGAACAAAATGAAAAATAAAAATAGAAATTAAAAAATTAAACAAACAATTTTTAAAAAAAGAAAAACAGAAAACTAAAAATCAAGAAATACCTAAAGAAATAGAACAGAATACCTTTTTATTATCGTTTTAAAAAATCACAAATTCTTATGCAAAGAAAGTTTGCAAAGCCTAACGGTCTAAGAAATGAACGGACGGGGGAATTAACGCCGTTAGAAGGAAGGTCGTCAAATGAGACACAGAATTTAAAAGGCATAAGCGGCCTAGCTCGACCTTCCTCCAACCTCTTTCCATTCTCTGTATCGTTTGCCCTCTGTAAGTTCAACTTCCTCCTATACATATTTGTCTATACACATACACACACAGACACAGATATATATATATATATATATATATACATATAGCTATGCAAGCATACATATATCTGTATACACACGTGTAAAGATGTGTGTTGTGGATTTTCAGTTTTGTGGATGGATCTGGATTTGGTTTGGGGATGTTATGATAGATCTGCTATCGACTATGTTTTGCATATTTGGATCTGTGAAGTCTGATGTTTTCGATCTAAGTTTCATTTTACGCAGACTGTTTAGATGAATTTTGTCTACGTGCAACAGTATATAACATTTCGCTTGTGTTAATCCTATAATGTTATATGAGAAAGAATTCCGGTTGATTTGTTTCTGCCTTTTGTGTCCTAGCAAAGTTGAAATCTATGGTTGGAGATTTTAGGAGCATGTCCTCGTGTTGTTTGGGCTGATTGAGTTTCCCTTCTTTTTTCAGCTGAAAAACAAGATGGGGCTTTCTTTCACAAAGCTATTCAGCCGGCTGTTTGCCAAGAAAGAGATGCGAATTTTGATGGTTGGTCTTGATGCTGCTGGTAAGACCACCATCTTGTACAAGCTTAAGCTTGGAGAGATTGTCACTACCATTCCAACTATCGGTATGCTTTTAACCATCGCCAAACTCTTTTAAGTTATGTGCCCTTTACAGAATGCTGCTATCTCTCAGTTGAATTTATTGCATCGCTACAATCCTGATTTCCAAGTCGCTCTTTTCTGAGTCTCCCCTCAGGTTTTAATGTGGAGACTGTAGAGTACAAAAACATAAGCTTCACTGTCTGGGATGTTGGTGGTCAGGACAAGGTATGTAAAAATAAGGCTATTGCAATTGCAATTTATAACGGGGCTTTGAAATATTAATGTTGCAGCCCTCATGCCTGCTTTATGAGGTCCTTAAGCTGTTGTACCATATTGGTAGTCCATCTTGATGGTTTGTAAATGTGCTTGTGGACGGTCCTGTGCTAATTATTTGCCTCCATTAGCACACAACAAAATCACAAGCTATATTTATTTTAGCCACATTGTTTTTATGGTTTTCCTTCATTTCATGAAGGAAAAATAATCACTTTGTAGCTGAGATGATTTCAGTCTATTGATGCAACTTAATTTCACTTCGTAGCTGAGATGATTTCAGTCTATTGATGCAACTTAATTTTTCTTTGTTTCATCTTTGGTTTTATTTGTGCTTGTGGATGGTCTTATACTGATTATTTGCCTTCTCATTAACAACAAAAATATATGCTTCATTCCTTAAAGCCAGCCTGTCTTTCAACCTTACCAGGACGATGAAGTCTATCCTTGTTATACCAGATATCATCTTTTTAGTTTAGCTTTTACTCATTTAGATGTTCATGAGCTATATTATAGAACCTATACCTCATCTAATTTTCTTTCTCTTTACAATGTTGAGGGAAACTATTTGTTGCAAGTCTTACAAGTACACAAATGTGTGGGAGTATGCTTTTGCATTTATGCACGGTAAACTTAGTGGTGATTCTTTTTTGTATTTTGATTCCTTTATGCTTATTGTTGTGCTTAAGGACAGTCTTTTACCATCAACAGATGATATGTTCATAAGCTATATTTCAGAAGCCGCCTCACATATTTGTTTCTTGCTTTACAATAGGAGGAGAGGTTATTTATGTTTTCACTTATATCTAATTTAGAGAAATGCATTTATGCTTAATTGTGCTTTAAATGTTGCTGGCGTTATTGTTATATTATTATGATCATGTTATGTAAACTAGATTCACATATTAGATAGCATCCTATATTGGAACAGTTTAAGCTTTTATTTTGGAATATTAGTATTAGCTTGCATTAACTTTAGTGTTATAAATGAAGGGGCTAAAACCTAGTTAACGAGGAGTCCTATTTTCTCTCTCTCTCTTCTAAACTTATAAATCCTGATTGATGTCTGCTTTCTCCTTTATGCTGATTCAACTGGAGTGTTTCTTCTATTGTTTCTGAGATCATATAATGATTGTGCTTGTTATTGCCAAACACTTTTAGCGGGTGGAAATTTTTTGATCATTAATGTTGTCGATAAAATAGCTTATTGAAGTTCTAGTAAACTTCAGCTTCTCAAATTGTTCTATTTACTACTATAACCAGATTCGACCTTTGTGGAGACATTACTTCCAAAACACCCAAGGACTTATCTTTGTGGTTGATAGCAACGATCGTGACCGTATAGTTGAGGCAAGGGATGAGCTGCACCGAATGCTGAATGAGGTATAATAAACTTTAGGTTTTCTTCTACAGTATTTTTGGGATTCACATTGGAATTAGTGAAAGAAACTTTAGATCTGGTTTATGCTGAATCGGTGATGATTTAAAATTGATCTGAATCTTGAAGTTGCTGCTATGGTTATAGTCTGTGAATGCAATCCTCATTTCTGAACTTCCTCTGAAGTGATTCAATTCAAAGTTATTTTTCCATGTTAGTTGTGCTTTCCATAGCTTGAAATCTTGGCTATATCTTGTTTCTAGTTGCACAATCGTCAAAGAGATCACAATTGTGAAAAGTTTTATACAAATCAAGCACAGATGGTATGCTTAGTTCCTTATTGTTCTTCTCTGCCTAGGATGAATTGAGGGATGCTGTGCTTCTTGTGTTTGCAAACAAGCAAGATCTTCCAAATGCTATGAATGCTGCTGAGATTACTGATAAGCTTGGTCTTCACTCACTTCGTCAACGTCACTGGTAATTGAATCCCTGTTCCCAATATGCTTTTATGTATAGTAAAAGAAATAGTTGTGGAAATATTATCTAATTTCTCCATTTTTCTTCAGGTATATTCAGAGCACATGTGCCACTTCTGGTGAAGGACTTTACGAGGGACTGGACTGGCTTTCCAACAACATTGCTAACAAGGTAGGTGTCTGATAAAGTTGTGAAATTTAAACTTTCAAAGAAGCTAAGTCTCTTATTCTTCAAATCACCTTGGCAGGCATAATAGTTCGCCGAAGGCAATTTATGCAACGGCATTTTGGTCATTGTCTTGGCATCAAAATCGGTTCTATGCAAGGTTGTTTCCAGTTGGTTGAATTTCTAGTTCTATAATTGTTGGGATAACATATTTGTTTCTTAGGTATCACTCCGAAATAGTAATTCAATATACCCATGTAGATTCTTAAATAATTTTGATGTGTTGACACTTCAACATGTATGGTGCAATCATATTCTTTTTTCAGTTCAAGAATACAGTTCTAAATGATAATGGAGAGTCCAATGATAATGGACATATGGAATGTAAATTAACTCCCTCCAGAATTGATGGAAAGCTGGATCGTTTAAGTTTGAAGGTAAGAAACATACTATTCCAATTACTCAAAGGAATTGTGATAAAATAATTAGAAGAAAACAAACCTACCAAGTTTGATAAGTTAAAAAAGAAAACAAAGATTTTAGGTGTTGAACATCACAAATTGAATTAGTTTGATAAGTTTCAAAGTTAATGCAAGAATTTAAAACAAAACTCTCATTAAAAAAAAATCTTGGATGTTTCATATTCATCAAATTATTCGTTTATAAAGAGATTTAGACTTATCTTATATAGAACAAAAGGCTAAGATATAACATTCAATTTTGATTTAATACAAATTGTAACTGCCCATTTAATGACAACCTTATAACTTAATATTGGTTTTAAATAGTTCAATTTTGTAACTCCTTATTATAATTAAGAGACAATAAAACTCACACTAAACAAAATTAAGACCTTAATTTTAGCATGCTGAATTCACACAGCAAATAAATCAAGCTCAACTTACTAAAGTTCAAAATAACATAAAATATCAATCCAAGACCCAAACACATATAATCAAGGCTGATTGGCGTTTTATTCTTTAATGGGATGGATTGATTCAAACAATGTGGGTCGGACCATTGTCTTCATGATTTGAACATGTTTGAATCATGTTAATAATTTTAGCTTTTCTTGCATACATAGACCCTTGATAGAATTTAGGTGTGCTTGTTCCTTCCAAATGTCTTTAAGTAAGTTAATGCTTCTTTCATCCTTTTAGCTTTAGCTCTTGGCATTGGCCCTCTACGAATGGTTAAAGAATCTTGCTTCTTGATGTTACTTCCAACCTTGGCCGAATCATCCCCTTGTCGATTCATATCGTTCCCATTTTTCTCAAAAGGATTCGTCCTCGAGTCATCAACTCAAATATCTGCATCAAACGAAGTTAAATTAGAAACATTGAAAGTGACACTTACATTGCCATACTCACTTGGTAAATCCAACTTTAATGTATTTTCTTTTATTCTTTAAAGGACCTCAAATGGACCATCCCCTCTTGGCATCAATTTTGACTTCCTTTAGCTAGGAAATCTCTCTTTCTTCAAGTGTACCCAAACCCAAATACCAGGTTTAAATACAATCTTCTTACAGTTCTTGTTATGTTGCTTTTCATATTGAAGAGTTATCTTTTCTATTTGTTCACGCACCCTTTCATGCAAGGCTTTGACAAACTTAGCCTTTTGTTTGTCATCCAAATTAGCTTTATCAATCGGTAAAGGCAACAAATCCATGGGAGTTAATAGATTGAACCTGTACATATACTCAAATGGAGAATGGCCAATTATAGCATGTACACTTTGGTTGTAAGCAAATTCCACGTGTGCCAAACACTCCCAATTTTTTAAGTTTATTTGAAGTATGACTCTAAAAAATATGTAGATGATGCCTATTTACTACTTTTGTTTGTCCATCCGTTGTAGATGACATGTTGTTGAATACAACAGCCTTGTACCCAATTTGCTCCAAAGCATTTTGTATTCAACAAGCCTGCAACATATGTGGCGTCATATGCTTTATGGCAAGGAATAAAATGCACCATCTTGCTAAACCTATCAACAACAACAAAAATATAATCTCTTCCCTTTTTTTGTCCTAGGTAAACCCAAGACAAAGTCCATTGATATATCAACCCAATGCTTATTAGGAATAGGAAAAGGAGTATACAACCTATGAGGCATTACTCTAGATTTAGCTTGTTTGTGTGTAATGCATTTCTCACATATTCGCTAATGTGTGCTTAATTGTTTATATGTTCACGTCTTAATACTTAGCGATTAATATTATGAAATGCTTAAGGTACTCATTTTGGTTCACATTTGGTTTTAGGTACAAGTTGGAAGCACAAGAGCCAAAATGAGATAAAAGCACATTCCTTGAGCCATCCTCTTGATGTTCAAACTCATTTGTCTTTGTGGAACTAGAAGGAGATGGATTAGAGTGAAGATGGGACAAGAAAATGCAAGAAAATGAAGATTTAAGTATGTCTTGATACACGGTGGTGAAAAAACTGTGCATCTTCACGAAAACCTAATTTTTCATATAAATAGACATTAGAGCGGCCAAAGAAGGCATGAATCATTTTTGGAATAGGAAAGGAGGTTGAACACTCACTTCTAGTATATCTATAGAGGGCTAGTCTTCCTCCTTTTGTTTCGTAGGTGAAATCGAAGCCAAAGATCGCATCTGAGCATCGCTTCATCGTGTATTGTTGATCTTTTCTATAAAGATTGATTATGTTATTCTTTGCTTATTGATATGAGTATTTGTGTAAAAATGATTTGAATGCTTTCATTGGATTATTTTTATATAAACTGTTTGCCATAATCTTTAATACAATACATACTAGTTGTGTTTTCGATTCATTCATGGTAAAATAATTGTGATGAATCATTAGGGATAACATAACGTAAGTTAAATGACTTGAACTTGTATGTTTGTTGTCTAGATTAGTCTATTTTCCTAGCTTGTATTGCGGCTATCCTATTAAATCTAAAGAGCTTATTCTAGGTCGTTCAATAGCTAGGTTTAGTTAAAGAGTTTATTTTAATTAAACAAGAACCAAGGGAAAACTAGGGTTAACAGAGCTTATTGTTAACCTACAATTAATAGTTTCTAAGAGGTGCAAAATCAACAAGACGATGAAGTATGTTTACATGTGTGTAGGTTAAGATTGAGCCAAGAACCAGATTCCAAACTCATTCATCAATTTTCTCACTTTTATGTCGCTTAATTTTATTTGCTGTCGTTAGTTCAATTTTACTTTATTTTCTTATTTTCATTCAACTAAACCCCCTTTATTTCCTAAACACTAATTCTTTTCATTACAAAAGCTACATACACACTCTTTGTGGATACAATCACTACTCACTACTACTATGAATTTAGTTGTACAAAGATAGGTTTTATTTTTTAGTGCATTTGACACATATCAAGAATTTTGGCACCATTGTCGGGGAATGTGATGTTTTAGTTTTTGCTTTTGATTTCAATTGCTTTTTTGTATATATTTGTTTATAAGTAGTTTTTACATTTATTTCTTGATCTTTTCATGTTTATTAGTGTTTGTGTATAAAAGGAACACTACGAAAGGAGTATGTCAATGTTATTGGGGGAAATTTTCCTATAACCCATGTTTCCAATCCTATAACTCAGGTTGGAAAGATCACCAGAGCCTTAGTTATGAGGAGATTGCCAACAAAACTACTTCCTAAATAAGCTGCAGGGTGCACAACAATTCCCACAAAGACCATAAGCCTCTTATTCCAACTCAGGTACATTTATGAACGACTTAGTTAAGTCAATTACTAATAATACTCTAAAATTTCATCATGATGTGAAACAATTCTAGCAAGATGCAAGGTCTAGATTCTCAAACTTGTTAAGCCACATAGGTTAGATGGGGATAACTATCAACCACCTAGAATCACAAAGCAGATAGAAGCAGCCATCTCAACTCAAGGAGTATCCAAAGAACGTTAGTGCGGTAACCTTAAGGAGTAGAACAGAGCTTGAGAATCTTGAGAGGATTACTCAAGGGATTGGTAGTGAAGAAGAAGTTGAGAAGAAGCTTGAAGGAAAAAAGGATATATAATTTAGCTCAAAGGTAAATATTGAGTCCCTAATTGTTATTAAGACTAACTCTTCACCTTTACTTAGCAGGTTGGGGAAATTGAACAAGGAGGAAAAGGTTAAACAAATATTGGAGACTTTTTGAGTATAGGGATTCATTAGAGATTAAGAGTTTGAAGATAGGGAAGAAATTGAATGTGAGTGGTCATCAAGTCAAGCCTTATCCTAAAGAACCTTATGTTGAAAATGCAAAAATGGAGGCACCTGAAGACCATAATTTTGTCTCGTGAGGAGGAAAACATGGAGTCAAGCCAACGATAATAAACAAAGGCGTTGCTTGGGAGGCAATCCATGAGAAGTTTGATCATTTTCATTTTCATTTTCACATTTGTTGTTTTTATTGAATGCTCCATTTCTTACATTTAATGTTACATCAGGATAATATACTTTTTAAGTGTGGGTGGTGGGGATCTTAATTATCTTGTTTGTTTTGAGTTTGTTTCTAGGTGTGTTTTTAAGTCAAGAGAGAGAGAGAGAGAGAGAAACAAACAAATAATTTCTCTTTTTCTATTACTTCTAGGGCTATATAGTCATAATTAGAGTGTAGAATTAATTAGAACAATTCATAGCAATTTGAGCATATACTTTTACTCTTATGATTGGTCAATATATATTATCTTTAGAAGAGAAGTGAGTAGTGGTAGACACAAGCCAATGAAATTTTGAGCCTTTATAGACTGACACATTCATATTAATCTCTTTGTCTTTTATTCATATGTGACCTTCATGACATGTACATTCTAACTTTGCTTTGATTTTTTATTTGAGACCACATTTTTATCACATGAATTAACATAAAAATAATATAGGCATTCTTTGTATTACAAGCTACATTAGTCAAATAGCCTACCTATCGATATAATTTTTTTTATATATAAGCCCCCTTAAGCTTTATTTACCTTTTTCTTTTTTATGCTAACCATATTACATGCCTTAAACCTAACTAAATCTCCTACCTAAGCTTGAAAACTAGTAGAGCATTGTGATTATTGATGATGGTGGATGCACAAAAGTATGAGTGTGAGGGTGTGCATATACGCAGGTTGGTTATAATTGTAGAAATATCATTTTATCTCTTATGATCCATTGTTCAAGAGAAGAAGAAAAAACAAAAAATAAAAAATAAAAAATGTTTAAATGAAATTATCAAGGAGTAAATGCATTTTTGTTGCAAAGTCATTCATAATTAGTCTTTCTTCCTAAAGTTATACTGAAAAGATGATTTGATTAATGTGTGAATGAGGGAGATGTTTTGAAGGGTCACTCCTTATAGTTACAATGTATTGTTTATCATCAATTCGCCGAAGGCAATTTATGCAACAGCATTTTGGTCATTGTCTTGGCATCAAAATCGGTCCTATGCAAGGTTGTTTCTAGTTGGTTGAATTTCTAGTTCTACAATTATTGGGATAACATATTGGTTTCTTAGGCATCATTCTGAAATAGTAATTCAATATACCCATGTAGATTCTTAAATAATTTTGATGTGTTGACACTTCAACATGTATGGTACAATCATATTCTTTTTTCAGTTCAAGAATACAATTCTAAATGATAATAGAGAGTCCAATGATAATGGACATATGGAATGTAAATTAACTCCCTCCAGAATTGATGGAAAGCTGGATCGTTTAAGT
>JANQAP020000214.1:499139-515064 GCA_026874005.2 Erythroxylum coriaceum | reverse complement strand
AGAGAAGCATGGAAGGAAAGAAGAGAGAAAGCCAAATTATTGAGATACATCAATACTCTTGAAAGTCATATCATTATCAAATCTTTTATACCTTAGAAAGTGACAATTCTTTTTGAGAGAGATCATTGAAGCTCATATGGAGCAAATTACTTCTTCATTTGCTGAGAGCTTGTAGAGGCTAGCAAAATACCACTAGTTTGGAAGGTTAGAGAACCTTGAAAAATATGTACTAGTGGGAAATTTGGAGAACCTTGAAAAATATGTACTCATTGGAAGGTTGGAGAACCTAGAAAAATTATGTACTCGTGAGCTTAAAGAGGCTCGTCAAATTACTACTTTGTTTTATAGTGAAACACATAAGTTGGATACTTGGGGACTGGAGGTAGGCTTGGGTTGTAAGTTGAACCTTTATAAATTGACTGCATCGTTCTCTCTCTTCTCTTAACTTTTATATTTCTACATTATATTGTGTGTGTGTTTATTTCAGCAAGAGGCTCCTTCACTTTTAACAGGCTCCTCTGTTTTTAACTCCCAAGAGGTTCCTTTTGGTTTTAACAAGCGCCTTCTATTTTAATTTGACTTAACTGGATTTATCCTTTAGTAGGCTCCTGTTGTTTAACAAGCTACTATCTCTTAATAGGCTCCTCTTACTTTGCAAGCTCCTATTGTTGTTTTAAACTTCGATAGGCCCCTGTCGTTTTATTCAAATTAAAAGTATCTCTTGCGTGTATTTACTTTATCATTTTCTATATTAACATTTTATTATTTAATGGAGAAAATTATGTTGTATGGAAAATTAAGATTAATGTTTATTTAGGAGTATTTGATCTTTTAGATGCAGTTGAGATAGAAGTTGCTCCACCTTAACTTCTAAGAATCACACTGAAGAGGAAGTAAAGGGGTACAAAGTCTCTTGGCTCCTAACTATTGCTAGTTGAAGCCTAATGAGAAGTGTAGGGGTTTCAACTAAATGGGATGCCTTGAAAAAGTATGCTAAAGCAAAGAAAAAAAGACAATCCAATAAGCCAAAATAGTAGAGAAAGAGGCTATGAAGTTGAAGAAACTCGTTCGTAGTTGTTGCGTTATCTACATGTTCTAACAAGTGTTTTTCATCTAATAAATTCTAGATGTGCATGCCATATGACATATGATGAATCTCTTTTCAAAGTTCTTGATAAATACTTCCAAACAAAGTAAGAATAGGCAATCGTGCTCTTATACATGGAGGTAAAAGGAAGAGAATCAATTGTTGTTCACATTTTAATAGGTATTACGCTAATAATTGACGTACCTTTAACGCCCGAACTTGACCAACTGATTATTGGTCAATTAATTGAGAATGATATGTTATGTACTTTACTAAGGGTGAATGTGTTGTAATTGATACTAAAGGAGGTGAACTAACAAGAGTTTGCATGAAAAGCTAATATTTTTCCTTTTAATTAGAATGTTGAAGCTATGCCTCTATTGAGAGTAACTCTATGAATTTTGAAAAAGTTGCTTCTATTAACAAATATTATAGCATAAAAATTGGGCATTTTATGCTTGATTTGTTAAAAAATTTAATAAAATGAAGTTATGTAAGGCCTCCCACTTTGATAGAATCTAATGAAGTTTGTCAAGCATTCAACTTGGAAATAAGCAATACCTTCATTTAAAAATGCTTCTTAATGAGCTAAAAAGATGTTAAAACTACTTTATTATGATGTATGTGGACTTATGAGTAAGCTATCATTAAATGGAAGAACATTTTTGCATTATTCATTCATGATTACAATATATATATATATAGCTAGATTGCTTTCTTGATGAACAAATGTCACTCAACAATTGAGGTCTGACATGTTTACAAGGAGTTCAAAAAATTTTATGTTAAAGAGGGAATCAATCACTAATTGACACCTCTATAATACTCCTCAACATAATAGAGTATAGAAAGCAAAAACATGAGCATGGTAGAGATGGTAAGGAGTATAATTGTTAAAAAAGAAGTGCCTATAAAGTTTTAGGGAAAATGAGTAAATACCTAAGTGTATTTGTCGAACATGACACCTACCAAGGCTTTAGAAGTATGAAAAATGGTTTAGTAGCATAAAATCTATTACAAACCTAAAAATATTTTAGTAGTTAATGTTATATTTATGTTCTTGAAGTTAAGAGGAAACACTAGACAACAAAAGTAAAATTAAGATGTTTCTAAGGTACAATTAAATAAGTAAATCTTATAAAGTCTACAATCTTGTAACAAGTAAGCTAAGATATTGTCATTGATGAATTTACTAAGCCGAATTGGCAAAAACTTCTAAATGGTGAAGTTTAAGATTCTAAGTTGATTTTTTAACACTTTATAATGAGGAAATGGTTATAAAGGAGGCTTATAATGAATATGAAATTAAAATTTTGATTAAGAGAATAAAGTCACTTAATTTAGTAATTGTTAAGCCAACTACCTTCAATGAGGCATTAACTAATAGAGAGAGTAGGTTACAACAATAGAAGAAGAGATTTTCATGATAACAAGTAGAAAGACTAACTGATCAAAGGGTAATCAGAGTCAAATTGATTTTTAAAACTAATTTTAATCCTAATCGATCAATTAATAAACTTAAGGAAATATTGGCTGGAAAACCTTATCTTCAACGATACCAAATTGATTATTTTGAAACATTTACACTAGTTGCTAGGTATAATATTATTAAATCGTTGGTTGCATTCGCCTTGATGTCAAGAGAGCATTCTTAAATGGCTTCATCAATGATATCATATGTGTTGAGCAATATGGTTTCATAATAGTTAACAAATAGGATGTTGTATACTTATCTCACAAATCTCTTTATACGTTAAAATAAGTCTTGCACCTTACTACATTAGGATTGATGATTATTTGGTTAAGCAAGAGCTTAGACAAAGTGAAAATGAAGCTACTCTTTATGTGCTAATTCGATATAGATCGATAAAGCTAATTGTTTCTTTGTATATAGATGATTTGCTTATCACTGGAGATGATAAGGAGTATGTGGATTCATTCAAAAAAAAACTTAAAGCTAAGTTTGAAATTTATGATTGTGAAAAGGCAAATTACTTTCTTAGTATAAAGATTGAGCAAGGTAAAAATTATATCTTCATTGGTCAATCAAAATATGCATAGTATATCCTTGAGAAGTTCAATATAGAAAAAGGCTAAGCTAACAACCTATCCTTTTGTTATGAACTTGAAATTATCAAGAGAAGATGGAAACCAGAAGGTTGATGCGACCTTATACAAAAGCTTGATTGGAAATTGTATTTGAAAGTCACAAGATTATATATGATATATTTAGATAGTTTACTGTCAATATTCAGCAATAAAAAGGGAAGGTAAGTAAGGGGAATAGTAAACTAAAAAACTAATCTTAAAGAAGGAGGAGAGCCTAGTTTGATTGGGTATATTAATAATAATTGGGTTAGTTTTGTTGATGATAAAGCACTTCTGACTTTGTCTTTTTGTTTTGGAGTGGTATGTTTACTTGACATTTGAAGAAACAAAAAATATTGCTAAATCCTTAGTTGAAATCGAGTATGTCACTACTAATGATGTTTCAAATCAATGCATATGGCTAAATGTTGTGTATGGATCATATACATAATTATTCAATCTTAGAGTTTTAGGAAGGAAATGAGTGTTTCTTAGAAGTCTTTAAGTGAACATAGCCTGGGATATAGGCATGGACCAGGGAATGTTCCTTTATGAAAATTAAAGTTGAAGACATAAGCTGAAGGTGTGAACATATTGATGTGAAAAGGTATTTTAGAAGGAGGATATGATCTAGGATATAGTCTAGTCACTTGCCATATCTTGTACATAGAGAAGGCAATAAGATCAACAGCTTAGGATATGATCATATCTTAAGCTATGTCTCAATTTGTAAAACAGCAAAAGGATCCACGATATGATGATATGATTGTCTTATAAATCGTGTCATATTTTGTACAAATATAGTGAGATCAATAACTTGGTATATGATTGTGTTTGTGATAATAAAAAAAATTTGGTGGATTTTAAATTCTGGAATGATTTTAGAACATTGTACATTCATAAATTAAATTACACGGAGCTTAGTAAAGGGGTTATGTAAGTAAAATGGTACTAGTTATGGTTTACATATAAATATAATATGGTAAACCTAGTTTGTTTTAACCATCATCATAATTATTTAATAGTGAATTAGCCTTTCCTGGCTCCTAAGGATATTGGTACACCCAATTGGTCAAACCTCATTAGAAACTTGCTATGTTTTTATTATTCTTTCTCTAATTATTCTCTATCTTTGTTTTCTATTTTATTAATAAGTGGTATTAAAGTATCATTAAGGAAACAATGGGCTGCAAAATTTTAAGTGGGGAAGTTTAATGGAATTAGAGATTTCATAATGTGGTAATGAACTAAAGGATTTATTAGCGTAACAAGGCATATTGAAGGGGTTATGGGAGAATAAGTTAAAAGATATGGAGGAGCTTGATTGGGAAGAGTTAAAAGCATGAGTAGATGGAGCTATACGATCTTTTCTACTAAACAATATCATATACCACATTATAGATGTTGCATTTCTTATGGAGATATGGAAGAAACTGGAGAGTTGATATATATCAAATTCTTTCATAAATAAGTTACATTTTAAGAAAAAACAATGTAAGATGAAGATGAATGAAAGAACAAATTTGTAATAATAAATTAATGTGTTTAATTAAGTAGTCAGTATAAATGAAAACAAAGCAATGATTCTATTTTTTCCCTTACCTTTTCCCTATGAATATCTAATGACCATGCTCACAGTGAGTAAGGAGAAAGTTAGTTTGGAGGATATCGCCACTTTATTATTAGCTTACAACCAACAAAGACTCAATATCAGTGAAAGACCTTTAGGTAAAGGATTTATAAGGGGAAACTAGGACTATAAGAGGAAGCAAAATAAGGATGGCTTATACAAATGGAGTTTTAAATATAAATTCAAATGTAGAAAGACAATCTGGTGCTATAAGTGTAAATACAGAGCATATCAAGAGGATTGTCTAAATAAGAAGATATAGAATAATGAAAGGAATATGATGATTCGTTAAGGTTTGATATTGTAATACATAACAGGGACTTATATTGTAGTGATGACGATTTGCTTTATGTTTCAACTAGCCAAGTTTAAAACTCATAGATACTGAATATATGATGCTTATATCATACCAAACAAGGATCAGTTTGGGTCATACATATTAAGAAACTCTAGTACTATTCAGTTGATGGATGTAAAATTTACAAATTCATCATAATATAATAGGTTAGGATTAAAATGTTTGATGGGGTTGTCAAATATTATGAGATGTTTGACATGCACCAAATTTGAGGAAGTAATTGATTTCTTTAGGCATTTTACATACAAATAGTTTCAGCTATAAATTTGATGGAGATAATAGAAAGGTAGGAAAGGTTGCATTAAGTATGATGAAATGGCCTAGATTGACAAGAAATATCTACAAAAATGATGGAGAGCACAAATATAGGTGGAGAGGTTGCTATAATAAATTCAAATGATATCATTGCATTATGATATATATGATTTGGTCATCTCAATAAGCAAAATATGACAAGAATTCATAAGAGGAGCTTATTGAAGGACGCTAAACATTGTGAGTTAGATCTTTACAAGTTTTGTGTACTTGATAAATATTTTAAAGTGACATTTATGATGCACAAAACTCATTAAATTCTAATAAATTCTAGACTATATGTAAATTGACATATGAGTTCCTACTAAAGAGTTGTCATTGATTAGATCTTAGTACTTTATCATATTAATGGATGAATTTTTAAGAAAAGTCTGGGCATACTTTATGAAGAAAAAATTTAAGGTCTTTGTGGGTTCAAGGGATATAAAGCTAAGATGGAGAATCAAACAAAAAAAAAGGTATTTAAGCTCAGAAGATGTTACAAAGCATACAAACTTACAATTTCACAAATTTTATGAGGAGTATAGGATTCAGAGACATTAAAAAGTTTAGAAAACACCATAGTAGAATAGAGTTTAAAAGAGGAATATATCCATAATTAAGGGCTACATGTTTGAAGCTAAACATAGGGATCCCTCAAACTTTTTGGACAGAAGTAGTGAGTATGGGGAATTACCTCATCAACTAATCATAATAGACATTACTAGACGGGAGAATGTTAAAGGAAGTATGGACATAAAGTAATGTAGATTTCATTAGGTTAAAAACCTTTTGTTGTCCTGTTTATATGGATTTTTCAGTGATGAGAGGCATAAACATAATCCGAAGTTGAATAAGTATATCTTTATTGGCCATCTTAAATGTGTAAAGGGATGCAAGTTTTGGAACCTATCATGAAAGAAGATTGTGATTAGTAAGGATGCAATGTTTATTTAGCAACATATATTGAAGAAAATATATGGAGAAGATGTGCCAAAATTAGCAAAGGGTAGTATAAATAAAGTATAACCAGAGCTATGCCAACCTAGAGTAGACTTAAAAAAGGTTATAGCTCAAAAAATAGACTAGTATAAGGAAAAGAGCATCAAAATATTATAACCATTAATTGATCAAAAAATATCATTAAGCCACTACATAAATATGGTTGGGAAGATTTAATATCCTTTTGCACTTGATGTGCATGAATTATACACAAATTTTATCAAGTATTTTGCTTAATTTTAGTTTCATATTACCTTATTTTATTTTATTTTATATCTTTTAAGGTAATTATGTAAATTGGACATCCAAATAATATTATTCAATTATTAAAGACAATTTCAAGCAAAGAAATAAAGACAGTTACAACTCTTAGAGGAACATAATCTAACCCATATTTGCATAGCCCATACTTTAAAATGATTAAGAGGAATAAGTGACAGCACCTGAGACATGGTCACATAAGAGATCATGTACAGTTATTAATGTAACAGCCCTAGACCACCCACCCATAGATATTGTCCGCTTTGGGCCTTAGCCCAGCCAAGCCCTCACGGTTTTGATCTTCCCACACTTTAGGAAAACACGTCTTATGAGGCAGAGGTATCCATACCCTTATAAGGCATACTTTGTTCCCCTTTCCAACCGATATGGGATCTCACATTCCACCCCCTTTAGGGTTCAGCATCCTCACTGACACATCAGTTTGGGTACTGGCTCTGATACCATTGTAACAGCCCTAGACCACTCGCCCACAGATATTGTCCGCTTTGGGCCTTGGCCTAGCCAAGCCCTCACAGTTTTGCTCTTCCCATACCTTGGGAAAACGCATCTGAGGAAGAGGTATCCATACTTTTATAAGGCATACTTCGTTCCCCTTTCCAACCAATATGGGATCTCACAATTAAAGAAATAGTGAGATTCATAATTGAGGGGGGCGACCATGTTAGAAATCGTATATTCATCTTTAAAGAAATAATGAGACCAATAACTTGAAGATATGGTCATGCCAAAGGTCGTGCCTATTACCTAAAAAACACTTAATGCCTATGACCTAGGCCATGATTATAGGGTAGAACGTTCATAATAGAGTAAAATTTATTTAAGGTTGAAAACCTAATTTTGAAGAGACTTTAGTTGTATTTTGGAGAAGACACTTCCAAAAAATTCCTTTTCCTTCCAAAAGTTAGGGTTAACGATTTAAGCTTCTCTAGCCTTTAGACTATAGATTTTAATCATTTTTAACTAGAAAATTAAGATTTAGATATAATCTCATTGGATTAAATTGTGACGAATGTAGGGAGTTCAACTAAATTGACTTCAACTAGATTTGCTTCTACTATGATTTCTTTATTTTTTTTCATTTGATCTGATTGTTTTGAACATGTTTAGTGGCTAAATACCTTTTGTATGTTTATAAATGGAAATCCTTAATGGTTATAAAGGGAACCTGTTGATTTCAGGTCGAATTAGATCTTGGCAGAAAAGTTAAGCCTAAAAAATAAGCTCTATTTTTTGTAGGATTAACCAACCTAGCAGAGGAATTACCAAGAATGTTAGATTGCAATTTTAACATGTTCTTTTCATGATTTAGGATACTAATCATTACAAGGAAAATTGCTTGCAATACTTTGATGTCATTAACAATATGTAGCTAGTTAGCTCAACTCTTCATAATATGCATCACTATTAGAGCTCCCACATCACTCTTCCTCAAAAGTTAGTAAAAATAATTAAGAAGATTATAAGGAACTTTCTTCAGTATAGTGATGTAATGAAAAGTAGGAAATCCAAAGTGAAATGGTATGAAATTTATGTCCCTTAGGAATGGTAACTGGGCCCAAGCTAATCGAACCTCAGGCTCAAATTTTCTAAAAATGACATCGTTTTGTATTTTAATTTTTTTAAAATTTGGGTAGGCCTTAAATCAAATGTTGGGGATGAGAGAGACCACAAAGTTTGAATTCAAGGGAATTATAAGTGAAGAGAATGACACCTAGTTTTAGTTTGATAATTTCCCTGGCATAAGAGTATTGCATAAAGTCTGTGAGGTATAATGTCTTAGGCATATGTTGATTGAGAATGCTAGAGTTAAAAGGAACATTAAGAATAACCAATGGAATTGTAACTTGAGAGGATTCTCATTTATTAGAGACAATCTACCAAGATATAGGCTTGATACTAATACAATAGGCTATATTATTACATAGCTCAAGCACCAATTAAGAAATTTCATAAATAAATCTTACACAAATATACTAAAAGAGCATCAAAAGAAAGTATATTAGGTAAAGTTGGTTTAGTCAAATTCTAACGTCCCAAAAAACCTCTTTCATATCTTAGCTAGTGGTAAAGAAAATGTTAAGGAACAAAGATAGAATTTAAGGTAGCTCAAACCTGATTTATGAGTTAGGCAAATAGGAAAATGAAAGCATTTATCACTTATAATTTATAGTAGCCTTCATCTGCTCAATTATAGGAATTTGGAAAAGCTCCATTAAATGCTCTAAATTTTATATTTAGGAGCTTAAACTGGATAATGTATAATTTGCTTTACACCAAAATTGGAGAAAAAACTAGCAAGGAGATGAAATTAAGATGGAAATTGCTATAGGAGATATAAGCCTGAATAAAGAATTTGAAATCAATATTCTTTTAACTTAAGATGTGATTAAAATGGGACTTGCTAGGGGGATTTAAGACTCACTAGAGTACTTACTGGAGAACATTACACCAATTCATCAATTTGGACAAGTTATAAACCAACGTATTTTGATGCTTGTAACTTGTTAGGGTACTGATAAAGAGCATTGCTTCAATAGATCAAATCTAAACTTGCTATAGAACAATGCACTAATACTTATAAGCTAAATTACTATAGAATTTTGCTTTAACATATCTGATCTGAATTTACTGAAGGGCATCTGATCTAATTAGTCAAGAATTTGGAATTTTATAATAAAATTAGGGCTTCCTAATCTTTATGCAATTATTCTCTATTTAATCAAGCTAATTTCCTCATATTCATTGTGTTTAAACCTTATACCACCTTGTGAACTATAAGAATGGGCTACAGTAGGAATTTCTTTGTTACTTTGGATAAGGGCCATTATTTTTGCCTTTGTACTCTTCCCAATCTTGGAATGAAACAAGAAGGTTCTATATCTCTTTACATTGATAACAAGTTTGCTATACCCATTAAAAAAATGTCATTTAACATATAAGAACCAAACAAATTAAAGTCAAGTTTCATGTTAGTTGAAAAGTAAAAAAGGAGTAATAAGACTAGAACATTGTTCTTCATTGGAGAAAGCAATAGATTTAATGACTAAGCCTTTTATCCAAAGACAAATTTGCTTATTTAAGGTATAAACTTGATGTTTCTATGAAACACATCAAAGAAAAGTGATGGTGTTTACGCAATTCTATAAAATATATAATTGTTGGTGTTCATGCATTTATATGAAATATATGAGTTACCATTTCCTCAAGTCCAAATTATCTGGTACTTTAAAAGTTCTTAGATGATTACAATCATAGACACACCAATGTTTTAGGTTATGAACTATATATTTGTTTTCAACAAAGAACCCGAGTATAAGCGCACTCTTATTTTAGGTTATGTAACTTACTGTATCTATTTCAAAATATGATACAATCTATACGCTCCTCACGTTAATAATTGTTTGCTTTACTTTAAGTATTTAAACAGTTATTTGCATGCTAAAGAATTTTTAAAAGTATTTTTTATCTTTTTTAAAGATCATTATGGTTAAAAAGCATCTTATTAAATTAGTTTAGAATCGTTAAAAAGGACTTATATCGTAATATTTCTTAGTAGAGTTAGTTTAATGTTTGCATTGTTATAACAAGCTATTCCTCTCATGATGATAGATAGATCTTTTTCTTTTTTAATCCAAATTTTTTAGACTCTTGATTTTAGCATGTCCTATAATTTCATCTTTTTAATTTATGCATTTGGGCAATTAAAAATCAAGAAGAAGTATTATGATCTTATTGTTTACCTTTCTTCTTATATATGCAGTGAGTGCTAGAGAAGAAAAAAACATTGAATTAAAACTTTTTATAGTTATCACTTAGTAGTATTATCACATTCATATAACACAAACTAGAATTGTTACTAATACTTTGATTTTGGTGAAATGTATTGATAAGAAAATAATTATTAATAGATCCACTCTAATATATTTAAGGAAATAAAAAACTGAATTAAAATTATTTAATTATATTAAACAAAAAATATCATAAACCATGGTATAAAATATTCCACATTTGTAAGTTACGATGACATCCTCTCCATTTCAGTATATAGTTTCCACATAATTAGATATGTCCACCAAAGGTCTCGCTTAATTTGTCGTTAATATTGAAAAATCTACTTTTGAAAGAATAATTTTCATAATTCAAACAGTTAGTCCGAAACATATTAGGATAGTCATAATAAGTCTTAAAATTTCTAAATTAATTTGTTCAAACCCATATTCAAACCAAAACTTACAATTAATTGATTGGATATGATAACATTCCATATCAATTAAATGATAGCAATAAGCGTATTGAAAAAGACTACACCCTAAATTAAATAATTGAGATAGCTATAACTATTCAACTTGGTTATCTTATTTCTCATAAGTTAAATATGTAAATTCATAAATAATCTATTTGCTACTTATGTCAATGATTTATGAAAATTATAGATCATTGAATTCATGAACAATTATATAATAGTCAAATTTGAAGTAAATTTGTCAAATCAATCTACATTGATTATGTATGAAATAAAAGAAACAAAAAATACTTAAATTAAAATAAAAATCTAAGTTTAGAACAAAATCTTACAAGGTTACATCTAGAGTTTTGAACCCCCTTGAATTATAATATTTGGATTTAGCCACTCATGGCTTTACTACCACCACCAAAAATATAAGAAAGAAGAAGAGAAAATAAAATAAAGATGAAAAATAATTATAGAGAGAGTGTGTGACTTTTTTTCCTCTTCTTTCCTACTGCAAAAACTAACTTTTTTCAATATTCCAAAGATTATATTTTAAGCAAATCCAAATCCCTACATAATAGGGTTAGGAACAAGTCTCTTAATTGAATTAAAACTCTTAGAGTAAATCTGACCTTAGGCATGATCTCGCCTTATCCGCAGCAACAATCTATCATCTTTTTCAAAATTTCATGTTTTTAACAAATAGTGCTCCAATTTGATCTAAACTCCATTTGTCTCCTCCTAAAACAAAATAAATATTAATTTCTGCAATTAAGCACCAAAATCAATCTAAAACAAAAGAGTTGAGTCCA
The DNA here is from genome assembly GCA_026874005.2 of Erythroxylum coriaceum. Taxonomy (NCBI): domain Eukaryota; kingdom Viridiplantae; phylum Streptophyta; class Magnoliopsida; order Malpighiales; family Erythroxylaceae; genus Erythroxylum; species Erythroxylum coriaceum. Next base: position 503,280 of record JANQAP020000214.1, on the reverse strand, counting down.
ATTAATATAACCAAATTATATCTTATCAAATTCCCCTAAACTCAACTTATGCTTGTCGTCAAACATATGACAATTCAATATGTCAATTATTCTCTTAACAACCTCTCATCTTATTTTATATTATCTAAAAATATCCCTAAAGTTAATACAAACTAAAGGTTTAAGATAAAACAACAATTAAGAGAACAAGCACTCCTAGGATAAATTTTTAGAATAAAAATATAGCATCTCATCAATTTAATCAAAATCAAATAAAACAAAACTTGACACCATCTCATGAATTTCAATCTATACACTCAAAGTGTTTAGGGTTCATTAAGCTCTCAAATCAGCATAGTGAGTTATTTCCATAAACTTGCTAATAAGTCATATCTCCACACTAACAAAATTCAATTTAATGTAAAAATCAAAGGGATTTGTTAAAGGTTGTAACGTAGCTTAGATAAAGGTAAGAGAAAAGAATTTTTTAGGTTAAACAAATTGAAGAAAATCATACAAACTTATTTATACAACTTTTACCTCGAATCATTTTGAAAATTGATTTGACTCAAATAACATCATTTCATTCACCACATCATTTTAATTTATTTTTATTTTTATTTTTTTGAACATGAACATCAAAGAGGAGATTTATCTTTTCTCTTTTTCTTTTTCTTTTTCTCTATACTTCTCCCTAATTCTATAAAAATTGAAAAATTAAAATAATGCAACTTAAATCAACTAATTCACTTTTCATGGAAATAGTTAAAATCCAATGTAAGTAAGTTTTATACAATTACTTCAATTTAAGGACTTAAAATTATTAAGGACATCAACAAAAAGAAGGGTAAAAATGGCTTGTAATAAGGTTAGTATACAAGAAAAGAAAGGTGAAGCTCGAATTGGTTCTCTAAGGGTAAAATTATGGTAGTTTTTTTTAAATAAAAATTAGTTACACCTAAGTGCCCCTATCATCTCCATGCATAAATTCACCAGTGTGGTCTCAAAATGTATTCAAAAGTAAGTTCTAGCGTAAACAAGCCATGTTTGATAATGTACACCACGAAGAAAAATATATAAGCACAAAGTGTTGAATTGTTCTTAGGCTCAAAAGCTCATATAGGTGTCAAAATACATCAAGTCATGTACATTTTCGTTTGGTAAAATCAATGAGATACTTTAAGTAATTTAATGAAAAATGCTAATGATGCTTGTCTCTCTCATTCATTAAAACTTAAACAAAAATTGTATCCTAACTTAAGGATTTTTTTTAAACAAAAATAAAAAAGATTTTAAGTTTTCAAAAGGAGTAATCAATATATGAATCAAGTCATATGAATGTCAAAAAATATCTAGTCATGTACATTTTCATTTAATAAAATCAATGAGATGCTTTAAGTAATTTAATGAAAAATAATAATGATGCTTGTCTCTCTCATTCATTAAAACTTAAACAAAAAATTGTATCATAACTAAAGGACTTTTTTAAACAACAATAAAAAAGATTTTAATTTGTCACGAGGAATAATCAATATATGAATCATAGTATTCATCAGTCCAAGGTCAAAACATAGATTTTACCACAAAAACGTATAGACCTATTTGGCCATAACTCTCCCCCGTACCTAAATCATAAATTGTTCCTAATATATGTATACGATACTCACATTCAAAACAATTAATCATATAAGATAAGTCAGATATTAGAATATTTTCCTAAGTTGTGAGCATTTGAAATGCAATGCACTATAGTGTGGGTGGACATAGTGGTATTACATAATATATATAACTAAATTATCTCTTTTGTTAATCAATCAATCTCATCCTTTAACTATCCGAACATGCTTTTGATTAGTACTAATGATAAATACAATCAATCTTATCCTTTCCATTGTCCTATTGATTTTGTTTTTGTTGGTTTATGCCTTAAAGCGAATCGATTGGTTATAGTTTAGTAACAAAATAATTTAAATACATTCTTTAGCTTATACATGTTTAGATCTATATGATAAAGTCCATAGGATATTAATTATATGTTGCAAATGAAATTAGGATGAGATTATAATTATAATATTCATATTCTATTAATGAATTATCCCTAAATTGTTCCTAGTCATTGTTCTATTAAGACTGGACATTAATAGAATGTAAAAAAACTAGCACACGTTATTTTTTCTGATGAAAGAAGTAGTCGATCTTATAGACTAAAGTATGGAGATACTTAAACAAACATGTGGGTGCTTGTTAGAGAACAAGTTCACTGAACTGACCCGTTATGAGAAATTCGTTTGAAACATTACTTATATGTCTATGAAAATTCTCATTGTAATGATTATATAAGTGATCCTTTGATTTGAGATCTCTAAAGTTATCTTGTATAAGGATTGCTATATTTTTATATTATTTATGACCTATTCTAATCATAGGACGTTTAGTCAGTAGCCATTAGATGTAGCATGAACTATATAGAGGTAGTTAAGTGATCAAGATATGATTTATCACCCTAAAGTAATTAGGGAGAATGTTCTATTGTTCTTAATTAGTATTTATTAGAAAAATCTTTGACTAAGGTGGAATGACGTTTTGTAAATTCTTTCATTATACAATGTTCCAATTAGACATGAAGCATGAAATTAATGTCTATTCTATTTTGAGTCCAATCATATTAGTTCTTCGTCATTAACTATCAATTTAATTAATGAAATTTGTAAATTATTTACAAATTTTATTAATTAAATTGATTTACAAATTTCATTAATTAAATTGATAGTTAATGGCAAAGAACTAATATGATTGGACTCAAAATAGAATAGACATTAATTTCATGCCTCATGTATAATCGAAATATTGTATGATAAAAGAATTGAATCATACGAAAAAATCAAGCATGGAAAGTTTAGTCAAAACTACTTTGATATTCTTAAATATTTGGGTGGTCATGATGTGTTGCTAGGCGTCAATTTTGATCTATGATTATAAATTGTTTAATTGGAAAACAAAAATAAATTAAAAGAGATTTAATTTATTTAATTATAATTATGAATTATAATTATAATTATAATTTATAATCATTGCCAACATATTTGGAAACCCAATGTGTCTCACATAAAGAACGAGTTGAAAAGAAGATATTTTAATCAAATTGGACTTGATTGTAAAGTTTGAGAAACTTTATAATTAAGTATGAGATATTTAATAAATAAGATCAATATGAGATATTGGATCTTATTTGGACATAATTGGTATTTAATTAGAATTAGTTATAATTCTAATTAAAGTTTAATTGAAATTACTAAAATGTCCAAAATTTATTATAAATAAGCTTAAGCCATAATGGAACTTAAAGTTTAATTGAAATTACTAAAATGTCCTAAATTTATTATAAATAAGCTTAAGTCTTAATGGAACTGACACTTCTTGTTTAGTCCTCTCTGTAAGAGTTACAAAATTATCTTAACCTATTATATGGATATCGTTAGAGGTCAGACATTTGTGCGACTACGATGGCTGAGATGGATCAACTTTGAAAACGGTTTGAAGGAAATGATAAAAAAAGGATCATGTTTCGAAATAAGGTACGAATTAATATTCATGCTTTATTATAATTATGCGTTAATCATTTTATAGAATTAAAATGGTCTTGATTTTTGAAAAATCAAAATATGAAAAAAAATTATAATTATTATGGTGTGATCATGATCGAATCTCATCCTAGTTTTCCAACAATTTGTTCTTCCCATAACTACGATAACTATGAACAAGAAAAATTAATCCTAGACACAATTAAAGCAAACAATCAACAACTAAATTTTAAATTTAAAATGAAACTAATTGATAATTGATATTATCTAAGAAAATAACTAAAACCGACATTACAAGAGTTAAGACATTTAGTGACAATTTTTTTGTGACTAACTGTTATTTCGTTACAAATACGAGATTTTTTATGACAAGACAATTTATTGACACTATTGTTTGGATTATCTGTGATGATTTATATTTTTGTCACTATTACAATGGTAATTGTGGCAATTTAGTTTCTTTCACAATTAAATTGTCACTCTTAATACATTAATAGTGTTAATTTTTATTTTATCACTAAGTGTTGTCACTAAAAGCCTATGAAATTTGGCGCCAAAATAATTTTGGCGGGAATTAATTG
>JANQAP020000214.1:482493-494388 GCA_026874005.2 Erythroxylum coriaceum | reverse complement strand
TCATTTGTTTAATTTGATTGTTTCTTGTGTATTAATTCCGTGTCTTGTGTAGAACTCTGCGAAAAAGTTTAGACGATCTATTCAACCCCCCTTCTAGATCGCTTTCAAAATCTAGTTATTCCGACCTCATTATTGGATTCAAAGTGTCAAAAAACCTTAGGAGATGGTCTGATTTGTAGAGAACCTGAATTAAAATGTACTGAACTGAGCGATCAAAGTATCAGTCAACTTCTTTTTGAACCAAACCAAACTAATGGGTCTAAGTTGAACAAAGGAGGAGATGACACATGGACAAATAAGTTAATGACACATTTATAGATGACATGACAGTGACCTGTTAATGACGTACCAGTGACGTGGATTCTGAATTTTGTTATAGATGATATGGCATTGACGTGTGTTTCCCTTCCTATAATTAAACAATGTCATTTTTCAGGAAGTTAAACGATGTCATTTAAGTCATCTTCTTCCTCCAAACACCTGCAACTAGGGTTTTGAAAACCAGTGTCTTTCGGTAGCGCGTGAGGGCGTGTGGAGGGACATTTGGAGATGATTTTTACACCGTTGTGATATGCCAAGAAGAACAACAATTTGGTATTTGGAAATTTATCTTTGGAGTATATTTAAAAATAGGCAAAATGTTGAGCGAAAGAATGGAGAAGGCTTTAGAATTTTGACTTCTTTTGTTACAAAAGGGGCTTTGATATTATATAAAAATAGAGAACGAAGAAGAAATGTAGAAATGTTCTCTGTATTTTTCTATGTCTATAATGTGATGTATATCCACCTATTTATACCTCTAGGTGTCTTTAACTAAAGTAATAAATCAACTCAATAATACAAGCCATTAATGTATATGATTTTATGAGAAAATAAAGGATAATTATAGTGGATAGTTGACAGAATAAAGATTGCATGAATATATCTTAATAGTCATTATGCTCTACATGGCTTTTTCTTCTCATTCGTCTATATATTAGGGAAATGCCAAATCAATATCCATCACACTTGAAACTGTCATGTCCTCATAAAATGGTTTAAATCTATGTTTATTCACCTTAATGATCTTTTCAATATCTAAACTCTTTATTTCCACTGCATTATAAGAAAATACATTAATGCAAAAAAAGAGCAAGCCATCTAAAACATAATGTAACTTACCTGGCATAAGCTTTAATTAAGAATTATATAATAACTTTCTTTCCTACCTCAAATTTCTTCCTTAAGATCATATTATCATGGAACAAATTGGTGTTATCTTTATAAATTCTTGAGTTCTAATAAGCGCCCAACCTTAATTCCTCTAACTCTTACAATTATAAGTTCCTTGCCTCCCTAAATCTTACCAAATCCATGTTGCAATGCTGCAATGCCCAATAAGCTTTATGTTCAATCGCCAATGACAAGCTTTACGAAAAAAAATCTATAAGGACACATTCCTATTAGTGTTTTGTAGGTTATACGCTAACCCAAAGAGCATTGTCTAAATGCAAACTGCAATCCTTTCTCTCTGAATTTACCATTTTTTTCAAAATAGATTTTACTTCTTTATTTAATACTTCTTCTTGTCCATTTGTTTACGGATGATATGTAGTGGCTACTTGATGATGCATTGTATAGTTTTTAAACAAATCTGCCACTGCTCTGTTGCAAAAGTGACTCCATTAATCACTAATGATGGCTCATGGAACCCCAAATGTATTGAAAATATTAGATTTTATAAAACCTACAACAACTACAGAATCATCAATCTTGGTGGATTTTTCTATCAATCACTTCGAAACATAATCGATAGGTAAGAGTATGTAAGAAAAACCACGAGATAAAGGAAAGTGGCCTATAAAATCAATGTCACATACATCAAATATCTCAAAGATAAGAATTGGGGTTTAGAACATTTCATTTTTATGAGATAATGTGCTTGTCTTTTGGCATTTGTTGCAACTTCTTTAAAACACATTCTCTAAACAAGGTTTCCCAATACAAATCACTATCCACAGCTTTTCTAGTAGTTTGTTTAGGACCAAAATGATCGCCATATACATAATTGTGACAAAAAGCCAAGACAGAATGATGTTCATCCTTTGGCACACAACATCTAATAACCTGATAAGAGCGAAGATTTCATAAGAGCGAAGCTTTCACAAGTATAGTTTATTCCAAACATAATATTTTGCCTCATTCCTTATCTTTTCCTTCCTAAACTTACTACTGTAATTAGGATAAGTTTCATTAACTAAATAATTAACAAGGTTTGCATACCATAGAACCGAAACAATTGCTCATTAAGGAAAGTTTCAAAATTAGGTAAAATATCTCCATCTCTTACCAGCCTACTCGGATGGTCATCTACTAAATGTTTTGCTCCTTTTCAACCCCTTAATGTTAAATAAAACTTTTGAAGCAACAAAATCCATTATATTAACCTCATTTTGGAATCCCTATTTGTCAAAAGGTATTTTAGTGCTATATGGTTAAAATACACAATAACTTTAGAGCCAAGCAAATACGATCTAAATTTATTTAAAGAAAAATATTTTAAAAGCTTATTCTCGATTGTAGAATAATTGCACTATGGACCATCGAATGTTTTAAAGCATAATAGATGACATGACTTTGTTTCCCAATCTTTTCACCTAAAACAGCTCCTACTGCATAGTTGTTAGCATAATACATTATCTCGAATGGTAGATCCCAATGTTTGCATAATAGGTGCACTTGTCAAGAATGCTTTGAGTTTGTTAAAGCTTCTTAACATTCCTTTTCCAAATTTAAATGGAACATCTTTTTGTGGCAACTTTGAAAATATTATTGCGATCCTGAAAAATCTTTAATAAACCTACAATAAAATCCTACATATTCAAGAAAAGATCTTCCTTCCCTAACGTTTGGAGGGTAAGGTAAGTTCACAATTAAATCTAATTTTTCTTTATCAACTTTTATGCATCTGGGTGAAATTGCATTTCTTAAAATGATTCCTTGATCAACCAGTGAAATCATCTATGAATCCTTCAATGCAATTCTTAATATACTCAGAAAATATACTCATTATGCACCTTTGAAATATACCAAGAGCATTACAAAGACCAAGGACATTCACCTAAATGAATACATTCCAAAAGGGCATGTAAAAATGGTATTTTCTTGATCTTTTTAAGCAATTTTTATTTGGTAATAACCTAAAAAACCATTCAAAAAGCAAAAACATGGTTTATTAATAAGTTTTTCTAATATTTGATCTATAAAAGTTAATGGGAAATGATCCTTTCTAATGTCCAATTTAAGTTTCCCAATGTCTATGCACATTCGTCATCCATTATGCACGGTCATTGGTACCGACCCATCATTTTGATTTCTTATCGTTATTATCTCAGTTTTCTTTGGCACAACATAAACAAGGCTCACCTACTCACTGTTCGAGATCAGATAGATCACACGTGCATCAAAAAGTTTTAAAATTTCTTTCATTACCACATCTTTCATTATTAGATTGAGACTAATTTGTGGTTCCCTTATTGGTTTAGAAGTTTCTTTCAAAAAAAATTCTATGTGTGCAAATTGTTGGACTTATGCCTTTTATATCAACTAAGGTCCAGCCAATTGCAATTATGTACCATTAGCCTTTCCCCTTATCCTGTAGTCAACTTTTTTTAGATGATTGTAGGTCATGACTCTTCTTCACCCAAATAGACATACTTCAGATGATTAGGTAGGGCCTTCAATTCTATCATCGGAGCTTGCAAAATAGATGGTAACATTTCTTTATGAGTTATAGTAATTTCAACATTTAAATTTTTTTAATTTATTATCATTAGTAGATAATGATTTTACAACTTCATAAGTTTCATCAATTTTCTCATTCATTTCAAGTTTAGCATTAAACTCCCAACTCATCATTAACACTTTCTTATTTTAAAATATCCTGCACAATTGAATCCACAATATCTATATGATAACAACAACAACAACAACAACAACCTGTAAAAGTTCTGTTGAAATGTTGGGTTTCGGAAAGTCTATTAGTATGCAACCTTACCCCTACATAGTAGAGAAACTATTTCTGATAGACCCGTATATAATTCAAAATAATGATAATACCAAATATAAATAAATACGTATAAATAAAACTAAAAAATATGTAATGTAATACATAACATAGTACATATAGAATATGGTAAAGATTAACAATAAAAGATAAAGTATACTTAAATAAATACACAAACCAGAAAAAAGAGAGGTAAAAAAATCATACCAACCATTATAAGAAAGCAATTAGATTAAGTAAGAAACTGTTTAGGCTAAATAACTAGAAGGAAGTACTACGTAATCAAAATATTAAGGCTAACTATCAAAAGAAAAACCCAAAGAAAAATATTTAAAAGACTTAAGGGAATGAGAAAGACCTCTCTATGTGAGAGATCCTTTATAAGTATCCTAATACGCCAAAGTTTTCTATTGGGGGCCATGTCCTCGATAAGTTCCAATAAAATCATATCATTCTTAGTTACTTCCTCTCAATTCTTCTTAGGCCTTCCTTTTTTCCTCTTACAGTCTTTAAGTACTAATTTCTTGCACCTTCCCCCTGGAGTGTCAGGGTGTCTCCTTTTAATATGTCTGAACCACTTAAACCTCGTCTCTCTTGGTTTTTCATTAATACTGATCACCTTTAATTTGTCTCTTACTAATACATTCTCGACCTTATCTCGTCTAGTAAGGTTACACATCCAACGAAGCATCCTCGTCCCCGCCACCATTAACTTATAACTATGCACTTGTTTGATGAGCCAAAACTCTGCCCTATATAACAGGGTCGGCCTAATTACTAAACGATAGAATTTACCTTTGAGTTTAAGTGGTATCTTCTTGTCACACAAAACTCCTGATGTACTTCTACCATATAGCCCAAAAAGTTACACTCTAAGTACTTAATCTTAGTCTTGCTTAATTTAAAACCTTTCAACTTTAACGTATCCCTCCAACATTCTAGCTTGACATGGATACCCTCTTTTGTCTCATCCATTAAGACAATGTCATCAGCAAACAACATATACCAAGGCACTTCCCCTTAAATATTCTTGGTGAGCTTATCCATCACTATTGCAAACAAAAAAAGACTCAATAAGGAGCCTTGTTATAGCCCAATATTGATAGATTTTTTTTTTATCTTCTCTTATCATCCTTACCCTAGTCTTTTCCCCTTCATACATATCCCTAATAACTTGTATATAGGTCAGTTACTTTCTCCTATAACTTCACCGTGTGACTAAGTAGTTTGATATCTTTATAATTGTTACAATTTTGGATGTCCCCTTTGTTCTTGTATAGAAGAATTAACATAGTAAGTCGCCACTCATCAAACTATTTGGCAAACCTAAGAATCACATTAAAAATATTAGCTAGCCAAGTAAGACCCTTTTCACCTAGGCTTTTCCAGACCTCTATGGGTATCTCATCAGGCCCTACAACCCTTCCACTCTTCATTTCCCTCAAAGCTTTTTTAATTTCTTCCTTTATAATCTGCCTGTAATGAGTCAAGTTATGAAATCTCTTGGACGTGCTAAGTTCAACTAAAGAAATATCTCTATGCCTTCATTAAAAAAAGCAGTATAAGTACCTTTGTCATCTTCTTTTGATGTCATTTTCAGCCATAAGTACCCGTCATACTCCATCCTTTATATAATGAATTTGATCTAAGTCCCTTATTCTCTTTTCCTTAGCTCTCGTCATCTTAAAAATATCATTTTCTCCATCTTTAGTTTCCAATATTTGGTATAATTTCTCATAGAGCTATTAAGATTGTATTCTTTGCCTCTTTTTTTTAGCTATATTATACTTTATTATCTACTTGCTCTACCTCTTTGGTTCTATCCAATAGAGCTTTAGAGCCACTTTTCTCGATCTTAACCTTTTCTTGTACATCTTCCTTCCACCACTAAGACTCCATCTTCCTACCCCTAGGCCTTTTAGAATCCCCAAAATCTCTTTAGTTGTACTCCTAAAAAGAGTTGGTACTCTCTCCCACATCTGGTTGGCATCTTCTTCCAATTTCCATTTATCTCCATGTATTAGTCTATGCTTAAGTTGTTTCATCGTGTCCCCTTTTAGATTCCACTATCTGACTCTGGTACACCTCCTAAGACTTCTCTTTTTCCTCCAGCCCTTAATTATAAGATTCAAAAATAACAGTTTATGCTGAGCTGACAAGCAAACTTTTGATATCCAAGCAAGCTTTCGTTATCCTAGCAAGCTTTTGGTATCACCTTACAATTATTGCACCTAGGTCGATCTTTCCACCTTATGAGGAAGTAGTTAATTTATGTTTTGTGGTTCTGCTTTTAAAATTCATCAGGTGCTCCTCATTTTTCTTCAAAAAAGAATTGATTATTATTAACTCAAATGTTACTGCAAGATCAAACAAAGCAGTCCCACTATCATTCATATCCTTGTACCTGAAACCTCTATGAGTCTATAGATACTTGTTCGAGGTTGCCCGTACATGACCATTAGTCTCCTCCTAGAGTAACTTTACCGTCAGTAGGGTCTGCTAAATCATCTCATTTAACTCTTCTCAGAATTGACATTTAAGTTGTTCCTCCAAACCTGTTTAAAGTACATATGCACACACCATATTGAGAATAACATATTTCATTATAATCTTTAGGGACATAATCCTATCATTAGTCCTCTTTACCCCAACAACATGATTTATAAATTCCTTAACAACCAAGATACCTGCCCCATTATATCATCTTGAACACCCTAATAACCAAAGTTTGAACCCATTAATATCTTTCGCTTTAGCCCCTGTCCACTTTGTCTCCCGAATGCATGTTATATGAATCTTATATTTTTCTAAAATTTTCACTAATTTCAAAAACTTCCCTATAAGGGTCCCAATGTTCTAAGAAACTATCTATAATCTTTCAACATCTTCTTTTCTCTTAGACCCACATCTCACCAAAGAACGAGCCCTTGCTCTATCATCAGTAGTCAAAGCCACCAATCATATCCCAAAGCCTAACCTAAGCTAAAGAAGACAGGTCCAACAAGTCCCTAAAAGACTCTAAAACAACTCGAGAGAGGAGACAATGATTATTAATAAATTTCAAAAAGGGCATCGAAAATCACAACTACATATGATTGCAAGCAAATCAAAACTTTGTTGTTCCAAAATCTTACCTAATACTAGCAATTAGGATTCTGCAAAATGCTAAAATCTAAAATTGAACAGTTAAAACAAAAAAACAAAATATTGAAAATTTTTCCACACCAGATGGAAAAATTTATGAAGAAAACAAGTGCAAGGGACTAAGAAAAACACCAATAATATCCAATCTACTTAATAACTCTTAAGTCCAGTTAAAACTAGGTCACATAATAAGCCAGGGGATTTTATGACTACCTAGAATGAAAAGTCTATTAACAAAAAGAACTAATAAACACAAAAAATGGCATCGAGAAACAAATCACATTGGAACAAAGCAATGTCGACAACATATTATAGTTTTATGAAAATCACACAAACCAAAAACCTAGCAACCACACAAATGATAAATTAACAATTTATGAAAAACCAAATGATGAACTCGAAAACATCAGAGAGTTTAAGGAGCAACGGTATAAGCAAGAGAAGAATTATGGTGAGAAGCATTTTTGGTACTTGCAAAACCCAAAATTAGCTAAAAAATGAAGTTACAGTAAGTAAATTAAAGAGATATAGATAGATAGAACTGGAGCTCTAATGACTGTTTAGAGCAAAAAGGTTGGATCTTTACTACTTTGAAGCTTTGACATAATGAAAGACCAAAAAACGATATGATTTTTTTAGCACAAAGAGTATATATTTTGTGAACATGAAAATGAAATATCTAATTGAAGCACATGATGGTGGTGAGAGGCAGAGCAGTCGATGAAGATAGATAGATATTTCAATGATACTTCAAAAAATACAACAATTGAACTTCAGATCTTGACAAAGATGAAAACTTTAAACTTTGATCTCAATAAAGGTAGAGTCTTGGGCAGAAATCACTATAAAGACACCAACTTTAAGGAGAGAGCAGATCAAGAAGAGAGACAGAGAACTAGAAGGAGATCAAATAAAAAGAATCAAGTCAAATAAAATGAAGAAGCTCGGAATAGAAAAATAGAACCAGTCGGTCAGTTTCCAACTCTGGTTAGTTCATATGTCCAAGTCTGCATTCAATGCTTTTTAAAAAAATATTCTCGTTAGAATTGAATTCACAATATTTTTAAAGTGATGTTCTAATGTGAAAAAACACATGTTGCAAAACGAAAGACGAGTTGATCGTATAACAATTTAAGAGTATTAGTAGCAAGTGCCTTAACAATTTCATCTAAAGACATACCTAAATTTGAAGACTGAAATTGAGCATGGATAAGTACTTGAGGTTCTCTATTGAAATTGTGAGGTTGATACTTTATTTATCTCCTTGATTTTCAAAGCTATAGTTCAAATGATCCCTCTATCCTAGATTATAATGATTAGAATAAAGGTCATACATCTGCTGAGGTTGACCAAGAAATACCCTTATTATGTTAGCTTTTTGAAGGGAGTCGTATTGCAATATAGGGCATATATCTATAGGATGCCTATGGAATGAGCATATCCAGCATACTTACGCCAATTGTAATTGACCTACAGTCATTTGACAAACTAGAGCAATTAAATCCAAACAATTTTCCTCAAGGTAAGTATTACTTACCACATTCACATGCTTATGGTTTTTTTGTTTATTAAAGCTCCTCCACTAGTTGGATTTACCATACTCCTATCCATTGGCAATAGCATTTCATAGAATTACTGAATCAAATTTTGGTTAAAAATCTAATGGTATAGGCAGCTAGTAGAGAACTCCTTAAACATCTCCCAATATTTATACAATGTTTCTCTAGTGAATTGTCTTATCGTACATATCTCCTTTCTTATATTAACATGTCATGGTGCAGGAAAGATTTTCTCTAAGAATAATCTTTTCAATTCATTCTATATTGTCACTAAGCCAGAGGGAAATGCTTCACCTTATCTTTCAATGAGAACAAAAAGACACTGAGATTAATTTGTTCTTCCGTCACTCTTCTAGCTTCATTCCATAACAAACAACATGGAATTATTTCAAGTGCTTATGTGGATCTTCATTTGCAAAGACTATTAAAGATAAGAAGTAAGTGAACTAAACCAAATTTCAATTTGAAAATCCACCTCAACATCAAGAAATCTTATGTATAAGGGATGTTGATTCAAATTTAGTGACACTAATTCCCTCAACATTATAATGTTAGGATTTGTCATCTTTTCTTCAACTTCTTGAGAAGAACGAGTCATACAAGACAAGAAGATAGTAGTAAATTGGAAAATAACATAAAGAAACTAAACACTAAAATAGTTCCCCAACAATAACATCAAAATTTTGGATAAGTTATTGAAACTCTCAAAATACTGAACTCTTATAATAGTCGCGGAACTAAGTTAAATCACAAGAGAACTTAAAAAATAGTTTCTTAATTTCAATTGACAAAGCAAAATTAGAGTTTATGAATAATTAGCAAATGAACTAAAATTTAATGAGGGGTCAAAATAAATCAACTAAATAAAAAAATCAATTGTACTTAACTCTAATTGTAAGGGATCTCATCTAATATAACTTTAATCATTGGTCTAAAAAGAATAATTTTCACAATTTCTATTAAAATAACCATAATAAGTCTTAGTATTTTCCTAAATTAATTTATTCAAGCCTAACATTCGAACCAAAACTTACCATTCATTCCATACCCATATGATTATAGCAACAAGCTTAATGAAAAAAACAAAACCCTAATTTAAATAATTGAGATAACCAAAACCATTCAATTTAGTTCTCATAAGTTAAATATGAAAATTTAGAACTAACTTATTTGCTACTTATATCAATAATTCATGATAATTACGTATCACTAAATTTATGGATCGTTTATAGAATAAACATCAAATTAATTTATCAAATCAACCAATATTGATTACTCATAAAATAAACTAACACAAAATAAGAAAAATAAAAATAAAAATCTAGATTTATAACAATTACAACTAAAACTTTGAATTTCCTTAAATTAGAATATTTGAATTTAGCTAGACATTGCTTTTATTACTAAAAATAAAATAAAAAAGAAGAAAAAAATAAAAGAAAGACCTAAGAGAATTGGGGAGAGTGTGTGACATGTTTTTCTTTCTTACCCAAAAAATTAAAAATTTTTCAATATGCGAAATTTTATTTTTTAAACAAATCCAATTCACCTATTAATTATGTTGAAACTCTTGCAATGAATTTAGTGTCAATTTTGAAAGTTTTAACAAATAATACATTTATCATCTCCTAAAAAAGTAAATATCAATTTCACTAATTAAACCTAAAGTCAATTTAAAATAAAAGAAATAAATCTAATTAATAATAATCACTTGGAGTAGGTATCATAGTGAAGGTAAGGTAAGGCTGTGATTCTTGCTCAGAAACAGACCAAACGCGTTTTGAGTTATTGGCTTAGTCTGACCTGCCGGCAACATTCACGAGTCGCTTCCTGAAGGCACCCACTAGTTTGATGGATGCCCACCCCAAATACATACCTCGTTTGTTCACTAGCTGATAAGCTATCAGTTATTAACGATTGTCGAGTACAAAGAATCTGACGGACTCGAGCAAACGGGAGAGGAGCAAATGAGTAATAGAGAGAGCATGTGTTTAAGCTAAAATCGGTAAGGCCCCAATTGGTAAAACAAAAACCGCAACTTCTTGACGTTATCCTACACATAGGATTTGAAATGATAAAAATGGATCTTCATTCTGTCGTGGTCATCGAAGGAACTGCCTAAGCATATTTGAAATGATAAAAATGAATCTTCATTCTGTTGTGCTCCTCGAAGGAACTGCCTACGCATACTTTACAATTTTGGTCTAGAAAGGTGCATAAGAAAAAAAGTATGCTTAATATTACAACTGAACATGGGGGCAATGGACTTTTCAGTTACCTTTTTAAGTACATGATATTGTGGTGATTTTGTTGTGATCATCATTTTTTCTCAACTTGGATTTCAGGGTGTCTTTAGCTGTAAAGAGATTACCCACCATCTTTGTTCTCATGAAGAAACTCTTTGTTCAGTCCTTTATGCCAACATCAAGAAAAATCTACTTAGACGAGATTCAATCTCTTATATGTACAAATAAAAGTAACATTTTCTTATAACTGGGTAAAACCAAAGATTATGGGTACAAAGATACAAGACGGAGGTCAAAAGTTGCGCCTCACGATTAACCATCCCAATTTTCTGGGAGCTCAAGAAAGCATGTATGCTCCCCTAAGAGAAGAAAAGTTGATGCATGTAATCTACTATTGGTGTGCGTAATTAGTAATAATATATACTAAGCTCCTTCATGAAATCACTAGTCACCACAACTAAGCAGCAGATGGGGCCGTAAAGTAGTGAACAACACCAGCCTCGGACAAAGCCGCAACGAATGGTTGCAAGTCCACTTCACCAGTATTAGCTTCATGATCCCTATCAGAGGCAGGGGCTGTGTTCTTGTAGTCCAATGACTCGTCGTTGTATATATCCCACCATTTACTCACCAACATCTTGATGTCTTCTCTGTCCATGTTCACTTCTTCCCCGGTATACCTCCATGGTTTAGAACCCTGCAAGAGAATATTCGAATTGAACTTCACGACCACGGAGTTTTATAATAATAAGTAATGTTATATGATAACTTTTTATACTCACATCAGCGCAGTAGTGAACAACTTTAACTTTGTCGAGCTCAAATTTTTCAGGGTGGCGCCACAGGAAGGCCAATACAAGGTTGTAAACAGGAGGAATTGGCTTGTAAATGTCCTTGAAGA
>JANQAP020000213.1:164020-180879 GCA_026874005.2 Erythroxylum coriaceum | reverse complement strand
TCAATTTCAAAAATAATTTGAAGGAGACGATAAGAAAAAAATCAAATATTAAAATAAGGTGTGAATTAAAATTTATATTTTAATATAATTTACCTATTCATTATTTTATAAAATATAAAGTAATATTAAATTTTTAAAAAATTAAAATACAAAAAAGTTTTGTATTATTCCGCCTTACAGGATCGGATTTTCTAACAAAACATGCATACGTTACTTTTCTAGGAAAAAAACAAAAATAAAACTTATATATATACGAATATATCATATACATACACACACAAGACACGATGAGAAGCGGGAACTGGGAAGTAGTAGCAGTCGCAGACTAATAGAGCCTACATGTACATTTTCCTACTAAGTCCAATATTCCCTTTGTCCTCTTTAGTCTGATCCAAAATTTCCATAAACCCTAATCCCCAACATGCCCTCAAAATCCAACTCCAAATCCAAAACCCCTGTACCTCCTTACCTCCAGCCAGGCACTAATGTAGAGGTCTGCTCCGACCAGGAGGGTTTTCGCGGCTCCTGGTTCACAGCCACTATAGTCCGCCGTGCCTCGGCCAAGGAGCCAAACAAGTACTTAATCGAATACCACACACTCTACGCTGACGACTCCGGTAAAAAGCACTTGAGAGAGATTGTCGATGCAAGACAGATACGCCCGGAGGCTCCCAGAGAGAAGGAGAGGAAATTCGGGTTCAGTGAGCATGTGGACGCTTTGTGGAATGGTGGGTGGTGGGAGGGAGTGATCACAGAGGAGTGCCAAAATGGGAAGTTTGCTGTTTTCTTTAGGAGGTCGAGAGAGCAGATTGTGTTTGAACCCAAAGATTTGAGACTGCATCGTGAATGGGTTGATGGTGAGTGGAAACCACCGTTGGATCGAGTGAGCGAGGAATTTGAGGTGCGTTTTTGGTTCTGATAAAGGGCGTTTCTTTATGCAAGTTATTAACTAAAATATATCAAAAGCTTTAATCTTTCTTGTTATTTTGCTCTTTTTTAGAATGTCGAAAGCGTAAAGGGTGGTCCCTAGGTTTGATATCTTTTTTTTTTTTTCAGGTCATGAACAGCGTCATTTTGATTCTGTGATTAGAATCTTTTGGTTTCTCATGTGTGGAACTAGTTTGTGACATAAAATTTATAAAACAATTATAGTGTCAGGATCTTGATACAATATCATATATCAGTGATAACTGTAAACTGAAGTGCAGATCAATGCGGTTCATTTGTGTGGTTCTGTAATTTGGACTGGAAACTGTTCCATAATCCCTGCACCCTAGAACGGATTGGCCAAAATATTCCAATTAGTGACGAAGATTATTTTACTTTTCATATTCTATAGTCCATCTCAAATAGACTTTAGGACATATGAATACGTGGCATAATCATGTTGGGTCTGCGTTACATAGGATAAACTGTGTTTCTAATATTTTTAGATTGAGTGATACTATGAATACATGGTATGGCCAATATGATACGCATCTTGTTTAGTCCGGATATAATAAGTTCAAGGTTGACCTCATAAGACAGATGTTCTACGGAAGTATTGGTTTTAATTTGTTGTTTTCCTGCAGTTTCTTTCTATTTCATATCAAATTGTTTTCTTCTCGAACAATCTTTTCATCTAAAACTTTTTGGGGCTTCTTTGTGGGACAATCATTTTCAACTGTTGTGCTGCAGCAACCATTAAATACTTCGCAAATGAATTCTGTTAAACCAATTTCACGAGAAAAGGTTGTGCCAGAGGCATCTCCAACATCAGTGACAAAAGTTAGAGAATCAAAGAAACGAAGTAAATCTGGTGCAGTGAAGTCGCCCCACATGAGTGATGCTAATTCAGAATCAGTTAAAGAAAAGTTCAGTAAAGGAATGTTAGTTGAGGTTAGTAGTGACGAAGACGGTCTTAAGGGCGCTTGGTTTGCCGCAACTATTGTTGAAGTAGTTGGGAAGGATAAGTATCTTGTTCAGTATGAGTGCTTAAAAACAGAAGATGATACTGGCTTTCTGAGGGAAGAGATTGACATTCTGCATATAAGGCCTCGTCCTCCTGAAACCATAGTTGTTGATTGCTTCAAATTGATGGATGAAGTTGATGCTCATTATAATGATGCTTGGTGGTTAGGTCTGATTTATAAGGTTCGTCCTAATTCAAGGTATCTGGTCTACTTCAAGGACACAAATGAGGAATTGGTGTTTAATCATTCTGATTTGAGGCTACATCAGGACTGGATAGATGGCAAATGGATCACGGCTTCACAGGTATGACTCATTCCAGTGATAATTATTACCCTAGTATGTGTAGTTAATTTCCTGATCAGGCAAATTGCCTTGCATATGAGGATTTAGCATAACAAATTAGTATTTGCAATTTTGAGGGCTGGTCTAGCTATATACAAAATCCCTGGAGGGATATTACCTATGTCCCCAAAATTTAGAGAAATCCTTTTGGACTTGGAACTCAATTTAAGTATGTCTTGCTGAAAATATGCTTCACATTTTCCAAGAGTTTTAGGGAAGTTGGATATTCTTATTGAAACTTTAACTCTGCTGAAATGTTTGCCACCCCCTAAACTGGGGTATATTGTGTAAAAGAATATGTTTCATTTAGACCAACATGCAGAGGACACTAAAAACATACTATTAGAATACCGTTTTTTTGTTGCTATTATTGAAAATTCAGGCACACAGGTTGTGTGATGTCAACTTTTCTCTGATCATGTCATATAGATTGCAACTGGAAGGAAGTATGTGTTCTGATTTTAGCTTAGTGTTGAATACAGCATTATCTTAAGCATACAGTTTATTTTTGGGGGAAATATATAATCAGTTATACAAAATGGCTAATCGGTGTCATTTGACCTCAGGGGTTGGCTTGATTGCTGGAGGATGTTTTTGAGAACAGCAGTATTCGGTGAAGATGATTGGCAATGGACACATCTTGGGGCAGAGTAGCGGTAGAATTTGAATATCATTAACTCTCTTGGCTGACAAACTTTATATGATTGAATGCTATTAGATTAGTGGCTACCACCAGATTTGCAGGTAACGCACTTGCTGAACGTAATCCAAAAAATCAAAGGCTTCTTGTAGAATTTCGCCTAGTTTAATACTTTTGCAACAAAATGGCCGTAGATAATGATGTGTCCCAACAGAATGGGGAAATAGAATCCCAGGATGAGCAAACGCCCAACCCTGAGCCCAAATGTTCTTGGAATATAATAATAAGATTTTTAAGTAAATAAAAACAAACAAAAAATGCAAAGAAACTGTTGTTAATTTAATGAAGTTTCTTATTTTGATATTTTTCAGAATCAATTAAATAATTAAAATTTTAATTTGTTATAAAAATAATTTATTATGAGTAACGGTGAATAATGCTTTTTTAATAAGTTAAGTGTAAAAAATATTTATAAATTAACATAAGAACATATAGAGCATGAGACGACAACAGAGAAGAGAAGAGCGAGCTAAAACAAGAATGGGCCATAAGGACGATCATGTGTAACAAAAAAAGGGCAGGTACTGTTCAACCGAAAGAATAAAGCAGAACAGAGATATGATAAGGCCCATAAGGACGATCATGTATAACAACAAAAGGGCACGCACTGTTCGACCAAAAGAATAAAACAGAACAGAGATATGATCATCCAACGTATACGAGAGAGAGTCATGAAAAAATAGCGAATGAACTGAATAAAAAGTAAGAGCGTGGCGGAAAGAAACTGGCACAGAAGGAGTCCAACAAACAGAGTAGGAGGGAAAAATGAGAAAAATCTATAATTAAACCGGTGATATAACTTGAGGTGAACTATATAATCTCTGAAACAAACACTTTCTCATCTCAGCAGAGTAAATAATTTCCTTCTTTTTCTAATATGTCCTATTGTTTTTGGTATGTCAGTAATAGATTAGTCCAGCTTTTGGGATCATATTAGGGAAAAATCAGAATCAACGAACTTATGATTCAAAACCATGCATTTGCCCGGATATTAAGGAACTGGAGCCATAACCCTGGTTGAACATCATTGTATCGAATTTTGAAACACAAATCGACAACAACATTGAATCAATGAAACAAGCTACAAGGAGGAAAAGAATTGGCAGAGAAAAATGACTGCTAATACTATTTTCTTGAAGTAAGTTCATGTTTTTCCAACCTGAGCAGTTCAGGAGAGATTCCAAATTGCTTCCCGATCCCTCGCACAAGTAGTCAGGCATTGGGAGAATAACCTTTCCCTTGGAAAGGGTCCAGGCCAATAAGCCATTGCATTCAACCTCAAGGTGTCAACTCGAAACAGCTTCAATACTACTCAGGTTCTCCCTTCCCATTCCATGACTGTAATTATTTAGTAATAACTCAATGTGCTTTATGTCTTTCGGCATTGAGCCAGTGAGCACCTAATCCAGTACCAGAAACCTCAGTTCATTAGTAGCAGCAAAAGGGGATGAGATCACTAAACATGATCCCATTTGTGCATACTAGCTGAAATATAACAGTATTAACCAAAGGCCAGAAAGGGCTTCCAAGAAATGAAAGAAACACCACAAGAAATCTATTTCAATTTGTACCTCATAACCAGTTTCCGTAATTAGGACTTCATCTTCAATCCTTATCCCAATGCCTCTGTACCTACAGCAAGCATAAAATTATGCTTTCAATGGTGAGGCAGAAGGATACAGTCTCAAGCCCCCACATCAACAATTTGAGGTATTCAACACAAAGAAAAACAACTAAGAATCACAAAGACGAGTAAAAAGTACTCGGCAATTCAGTGGGTTAGATGTATGAATAGGCAACCCTTAAACAAGGATCAAACTTGAAGTAGACCTCTTAAATTTTCTATTTGAAACTTGAAAGGCTTAAATTTTGAGAAAACTCTCGTGTCATTCTCTAATCAATATAAAAGAATCTTCTAAATATTCTCTGTTAATTAGTTTAGAAACAAGTTAACCCAAGGGGTAACATTGAAATTTTAAGATTTTATATTTAGTAATTGAAAGATCAGAGCATAGTTGAAATCTGGGCATAGATCAAGGGGCATTCATGTACATAAACATAGTTCTATAGCGAATCATTAATTGGCTTCTAGGCTTTTATTAAGTACAGCAGCAGCCAAAGATATAGAGAATCTCAACTTTTGTAGAACCACTACTATAACGTAAGTACCTCGACTAAATAAGAAAAGTAAAAGTTCAAAAGTTCCTCTTGTCAGCCCTAACATATGGCAGTAAGACACAGGTTGAAAATATTCATTTCCAAAGGCTTTATGTCTGATTTAGGCCTAAAAGTTGGGTCTGTCAACACAATTTGATAGGAGGTAGTTTCTAATAATTAACTCGGGAAGTACAAAGGCAAGCAAGCAACTGGTTAATAAGTAGCCTAAAGGTTTTACTAAGCTTTGTTTAAAATTAAATGCTAAAAAAGGATGATTACCTCTCTGGTCCATCATAAGTTGGCGGAACGTATACCCCTGGCTCAATAGTTATGACCTGCCAATTAATACAAAATTATAATAAACCCAATGCCAAGGAATGGAGATGCACACATATACAAACACACGCATACAAACTTGTACAACCCAAAAAGAGAAACAAAAAGTGACCGAGACAACACAGAACTACATATTTCGAAAACATAGACTTCAAGAAGGAAAAAAGACATCACATGCATAACTAGATAACTGTTATAGGTTTTATGGAAAAGCCCAACCTCAAAAGCTAGCTCAAGGGGTAGTTGAGCCCATAAGCCTACATAAACCCCACATCAGCCCCCCATATGACCAATGTGGGAATTGGACCGTAATATTCCACCATGCTCCACAGCTCATGCACCCGCGGCGCTATACCTTTTCTGTCTCCGGCGAACACTGCAATACCGGCGTCACCACCCATTGCACGAGGACTCGGAATGGTGTTGGCTCTGATACCAATTGCTACAAGTTTTATGGGAGAGCCCAACTCCAAAAGCTAGCTCAAGGGGTGGGAGAACCCATAAGCCTATGTAAACCCCACATCAACCCCCCATATGACTGATGTGGGAATTGGACCGTAACAATAACATATATTTTCTTTTGAAAATCATAGAGATTTAGTACATAGGAATATTAGTTATTGTCAACTAATGTGTTTAATGTGTGTTATCTTGTGATTATAA
The DNA here is from genome assembly GCA_026874005.2 of Erythroxylum coriaceum. NCBI lineage: Eukaryota > Viridiplantae > Streptophyta > Magnoliopsida > Malpighiales > Erythroxylaceae > Erythroxylum > Erythroxylum coriaceum. The sequence continues at coordinate 174,728 of JANQAP020000213.1, read as the reverse complement.
AGGATTTGATCTTTAGGAATTTTAGAGAGCTATTAAGTAAATCTTTGGTAGAGATCAACCTCCCATTTGAGGGGGCTGTCTGGTTAGTATATATATGCCAATTTATATGGGCATTAGTACGAATGGAATTATCTCATCCTCCTTTTATCACAAAAGGATGCATTGGTTGAGTAGATTATAGACATGGGTGCCTTAGATCATATGATGGGTTCACTCCCCATTTTTTCTTGTTATAGCAAATGTGTTGACAATATGAAAGTTTCTCTGGCTCATGGAAGCACTTCTATGGCGGCTGGAATTGGAGATGTTTGTGGTAGATTTTATTTGAAAAATGTGCTTCATGTTCCCAATCTAATATATAGTCTTCTTTCTATTAGCAAGTTAAACAAATAACAAAATTGTTATGGTAACATTTCTATATGATCATTGTATTTTTTAGGATCTGTCTTTGAGGAAGATGATTGGCAATGCTTAGGAACAAAATTGTCTCTTATCTTAGTGGTTCTCTCCCGCCAAAAGCACCTATATCTCTTTTAGTGTCTAGTTCATCTAAATCTAATGTTTTTCTGTGGCATAAACGTTTGGATCATCCTAGTTTTTCATATATGAAACATTTGTACCCAAAGTTATTCATCAATAAAGATTCTTGTAAGTCGTGCATTCTTGCAAAACAATCTAGAAAAAGTTATCCTTTTCACGACTACAAGATGTCAAAACCTTTTCACCTTGTTCATAATGATATTTGGGGAGCATCAAGAGTTGTTGACTTAACGGGAAAAAGGTGGTTCATCACTTTCATTAATGACCACACAAGAACCTGTTAAGTCTCCTTCTAAAGGAAAAATCTGATGTTGGGCTGTGTTTCAACAATTCCATAAAATGATCAAAATGTTTTTAGTCTACTATCCACATAATTCGCACAAACAATGGAGGGGAATACTTTGCAAATACTTTGGGCAATTATCTCATTGATAATGGAATCTTCCATCAAAGTTCATGTACCTATGCCCCTCAATAACACAGGGGAAAAAATTGCCACTTATTGGAGGTTGCCCGGTCAATTATGCTTGAAAATTCTGTACCTCATCATTCTTGGGGTAAGTTAGAGTTAACAGCATCTTACTTGATTAATAGGCTTACATTCAAAACTCTAAATTTTCGAACACCTATTAATTGTCTCAAAAGATATTTTTCTCATGTCAGATTATTAATTCTCTCACTCCAAAAGCTTTTGGGTGTTCTGCTTTTGTCATCATACTAGTCCTATACACTGAAAACTTGATCCAAAAGCCCTTAAAAGTATTTTCATAGGTTATTCTCCTACTCAGAAAAGTAATAAATGCTATAATCCCCAACAAAAAAAAATTGTCCTACGATTCTACTCCCATGCTTCTCTTCAGGGGGAGATTTAGGTGAAGATAACCATTGGGATCCTTCTATATCTCGTCCTATTTCATTGTCCATTCCTCCATATGTCTCTCCATCTCCATTATAGCCCTAGGAGGGTGGGTGGGGAGTGAACGCAAGTACTCAAGGAGACCACCACGAGTTGCTCAGCAAAACCATCTGAACATGAAGAGGATCCTATATCAAGGTTCACCTTAAGGTACTGTTACAATAGATAATCTAAATGTTCCCGTTGCTATTAGGAAAGGGGCGAGATCTTGTATTCAGCATCCAATTTCAAACAATTTGTCATATTGTCACTTATCTAACAGGTATAGTTCATTCAAGTCTCAATTGAATAATGTAAAAATTCTTGCCAACATGCCCGAAGCCGTGAAATATTCAAGATGGAAAGCTACTGTCATGGAAGAATCGAAGGCCTTGAAAGATAATTGACACATGGGACATTGGGGATATGCCGGAAGGAAAGAAACTAATAGACTACAAATGGATCTTTAATGTGAAAGTTGGTTCGGATGGGAAAATAGGAGATATAAGGCTCCCTTGGTTGCTCAAGGGTATACACAGACCTATGGACTTAATTACAAGATAACTTTTGCACTAGTTGCAAAATTGAATTCTATCAGAGTTCTCTTATCTTTGGCAGCTAACCTAGATTGGGAACTACACCAAACGGACGTGTCTAATGCCTTCTTGAATGGAACTCTTGAAGAAGATGTGTACATGAAGTGGCCACCTAGAATGGAAGAGACAAGAAAAACTAATTATGTGTAAGCTAAAAAAGTCATTTCATGGATTAAAACAATCCCCCAGAGCTTGGTTTAACCGATTCAGCACAGCTATAAAACAATTTGGCTATAAACAAAGGCAGCTAACCAAACTTTATTTGTAAAACAATCTCGGGATGGGAAGAAGTCAATCTTGATTGTGTATGTTGATTGTACGGTGATCACAGGTGATGACAATGAAGAGATAGCAAACATCAAAAACCTGTTGCAATCTGAATTCAAGGTTACATATCTTGGGAAGCTTCAGAATTTTCTTAGAATGGAAATAGCCAGAAGTCAGATAGATATTTTCATCTCTCAAATAAAATATACCCAAGATCTATTGAAGGAAACATGAAAATTCGGTTGTCATCTGGGAGCACACTGCTAAAAAAGAACTAGAAGCATAACATTCTTAGAATGACCCTCCAGCAAACAAAGAAAGTATCAACGCCTAGTTGGAAAACTAATATAACTATCACTCATGAGGCCTAAAATTGCCTATAGTGTTAGCGAGGTTAGTGAGTTTACGCATGCTACCACAAAGAGGCACCAAGATGCAGTTGACCAGATTCTTAGGTATTTGAAAGGAACGCCTAGAAAGGGCCTTTTGTATAGAAAGAATGAGAGTTGAGAAATAGAAGGATTTGCAAACGCAAATTGAGCAGGGTCAGTTGAAGATACTAAATCTACTACTGGCTATTGTACAAAGCTTTGGGGAAATTTTGTTACATGGCGAAGTAAAAAACAAACGGTTGTGGCAAGGCAGTGCTAAAGCAAAATACAAGGCAAATGCACAGGGCAATTATGAGCTAATTTGGCTGGAAAGATTGTTATCATATTTGAATATGCCATTAGAGCGCCTACGCAATTATATAGTGATAGTAAGTCAAGTATTGTAATAGTTCATAACCCCGTACAACTTGATTGTATGAAGCATGTTCAGACTGATAGGAATTTCATCAAAACTGAGATAGAAGATGGAAGCTAAATTTGTCTTATGTGCCAACTGGATCACAAGAAGCTGATATCCTTACCAAAGTATTAATTAGAGCTGGTTTTGAGTCAAAATGTAAGCAAGCTAAGAATTGTTTGATATAAATTCACCAACATGAGAGGCAATATTGGAAATTTGATAAGGATTACCTGAATTAGTTGTGTGATACGTTCACAGGAATTTCATACCGTAGACGCAGGAACAAAGGAGCAAATTTGCGATAGTAGAACGGGTGAAAGAGATATTATCCTGAGAAGAGATATTATCCTAGAGAGATATAATCCATTAGCATGATAAGAAGAGATATTATCCTAGAGAGATATAATCCGGTAGCATGATAATCCCACTTATCCATTCCACAAATTCAGGCTTTTTATTTGTATTCATCCCTATTTTCTAGCATCAGCTGTTATCAGCAATGTATAAATTGATATGACCAAAGTGAATAAAAAGGATACTGAGTTTTTCTTGACAACGAATATTGAGGGAGAAGAGGAACTCAACAAATCCTCAACCATTCATTATATTTTTGTTTAGACCCATCTGACAAGATAGGTGGGAAAAAGAAAACCGTGGAACTCAGTCCTTCGCAATCTTCCACTCCTCACGATGTGCAAGGTCCCGTGACGCGATCCCAAACAGCGGCCATATTAAGATTGGTATTATAGCTCGTCGTCATGGTGATCAGAACGTGCCTGATTCTATAAATTCCATGCGCAACGACGTGCAATCTCTCCGGGATGCTTTGTTAGCGATGAAAGAAGACCAAAATACCTTACACCAAATGTTCAAAACCTTTTTGGTCTCACAAACCAAGCCTACAGGAAATGCAGACGGTGCCAGTAGCCATGCTCCACCCACTGTTGAGGTTCCTACCACTGCCGAGTCTGCTGCCACACCACAAAAGGGACAAACTTCAGCCATAATCCCAAAATATTCCATACTTGAGTTCCCCACTTATGATGATCGGGAGGATCCCATCAGTTGGCTTCATCGCTGCGAACAATTCTTTCAAAATCAACGAACTCTCGAAGAGGAGAAAGTTGGCTTGGCAAGTTACTACATGACCGGAGAAGCCCAACTGTGGTTCTATCAACTGGATATGTTTCATCAGAATATGCCATGGAACCAATTTAAACACCACTGCAAGCTACGTTTCGGACCATCATTGAGTGGAAATGCCTTGGGTGAACTTGTCAATTTAAAACAAAATGGCAGATCACTAGAAGAATACCAAGGACAATTCCAAAAGCTACTGGCTCGCACTACAAACATCCGTGAAGATCAACTGGTTGATTTATTTACCGCTGGGCTGGACACACTCCTCTGAATCGATGTCGAGAGCCAACACCCACCAGATTTAGACGTGGCCATGAACCTCGCTCGTGCTGTTAATCAAAAAACCAATGCATGAAGGGTTGGAACAACACCATCTCTGTAACAGCAGGGGTAGCAAGGCCAAAAACGGTGCAAGAAATGACTCAAACACCACAAGCAACTAGCGGCAAAACTCCCTACATCCGGCATTTGACCCCCAGAGAGCAAGCGGAACGACGAGCAAAGGGCCTATGCTATAACTATGACGAAACCTACACCCCAGAGCACCTAGGTTGATGCAAACAACTTTTTTGCCTCCTAATAGATGACTTGGAGGATGCAAATGAGGATGCCACATGCGATGAAATTGATGGCCCAGAATTTTCTTTACATGCAATAACTGGAACCAATAATTTTTCAACCATGTAGGTCCGTATGCTCGTTGTGGAGCAACCGGTAACCGCACTCATCGACTCCAGAAGCACTCATAACTTCATTAATGAATGCATGACACGCTCCCTAGGATTGCCCATGCAGAATAGCCCAAGATTGCAGGTTGCAGTAGCCAATGGAGAAAGGATTCCGGGAACGGGAGAGTGTGATGATGTTCTGCTCTGGAAAGATGGGCAAAAGTTTTTGGTTAGCCTCTACGTCATTCCACTAGGTGGGTTGAGCTAGTCCTTGGGGTGAAGTGGCTGAGAACACTAGGCGCCATCATTTGGGATTTTAACGCCCTTACCATGAGCTTTAACGTGAAACACAAGAGGGTCACTTGACAAGGGGAAATAACTAGGCCTTCAAAATCTCTCAACTCTATCCATGCTAAGGTAAATAGTATTGCTACAATTGAACACATACTTGCAGACGTTGGTGACCTGTTTCAGGAGCCCATGACACTCCGCCATCCCAAGCTTGTGACCATCAGATCACTCTGATTAGTGGGGCTAATTTAGTAGCTGTACGTCCATACCGATACCTGTATGTACAAAAAGATGAGATTGAGAAACAATGTGCAACCATGCTGCAACAGGGAATCATACAGCCAAGCAGATCCCCTTATTCATCTCCAGTGTTATCAGTGCCGTGGAGATTTTGTGTTGACTACCGAGAATTAAATGCCATCACAATCAAGGATAAATTTCCAATTCCAGTGATTGATGAATTGCTTGATGAACTACATGGCTCCCAATTCTTCACTAAATTGGACTTAAGGTCGGGGTACTATCAAGTCCGAATGCACCTAGATGATGTTGAAAAAACAACTTTCTATACTCACCATGGGCATTTCAAATTTTTGGTGCTGCCTTTTGGTCTCACAAACGCGCCATCGACATTCCAGGCATTGATGAATGAAGTTTTTGGCCCCCTCTTGTGTAAATTTGTTTTAGTTTTTTTATTTATGATATTCTTGTTTATAGCAGGACTTGGGCAGAGCATCTTCAACACATATGGACTGTCTTCGCTTTATTGAGACAACACCAACTCTAGTTAAAAAAATCCAAGTGCACTTTCGGGGAGTCTAAAGTCAGTTACTTGGGGCATGTCATTACAAAGGAGGGAGTTTCCATGGACAAAAATAAAGTGAAGGTAGTGCTCGAATGGCCCCCACCTAGATCAGTTAGAGCCTTACGTGGGTTCCTTAGTCTTGCAAGATTTAATAGAAAATTCATTCGGGACTATGGGATTATTGCAGCTCCTTTAACTAATTTGCTGAAGAAGAATTCCTTCCTGTGGAATGACACTGCAAATATGGCGTTCATAGAATTGAAGAAGGCCCAGTCCATCGATCCTGTCTTGCAGTTACCAAATTCTAATCTCAAGTTTGTTGTCGAGTGTGACGCGTCAGGTGTCGGGATAGGAGCAGTCCTTCAACAAAATGATCATCCCATAGCTTTTAATAGTCGCAAGCTGGCGATCCGACATCACAAATTGCCCACCTATGAGAGAGAACTTATTGGTCTTGCTTGCGCCATCCGCCATTGGATACCATATTTATGGGTAGATCATTTGTTGTTTGAACAGATCATTACGGCCTTAAATTTCTTCTCCAGCAACGACTATCAACTTCACAACATTGGATCAGCAAGCTTCTTGGGTACGATTTTGACGTGGAGTATAGAGCGGGGCGATTAAATAAGGTGGCTGATGCACTTTCCCGACGTGATGAAGATGACAGTATGCTTTTTGCTATTTCGTACCGACAATCGACGTTGCTAGAAACTATTCGTAAGGAGCTCCGAGACTCTGCTGATGCTCGCTCCCTTATGAGTAGAATCCAACAGGGATTAGAAGGCCACAATTGGACGGTCGACGATGAGCTGATAAGGCATCAGGACCGCATTTAGTTATTACCAAACTCTAATGTAATTCCCTTTCTACTTGCTGACGTCCATAATGTTGCTCATGAAGGAGTCCAAAAAACTACCTTCAGATTGACCAAAGAATTTCATTGGAAAGGACTCAAAGCTTCAGTTCGAGAATTTGTCTAGAAGTGCGCAACCTGCCAAAGAAACAAGTGTGACAACCTTCACCAGCTCATTTTGGCGTGAATTATTTAAGCTCAATGGGACAAAGTTGGCATTCTCTTATGCTTATCATCCCCAAACCGATGGCCAGACAGAGGTGGTTAATAGAACACTGGAAATGTATCTTCGGTTCTTCGTTGGGGACCAGCCACGGCGCTAGATCGAGCATCTTCCATGGGCAGAGTATTGTTATAATAATTCATTTCATACTTCCTTACAAACATCTCCTTTTCAAGTGGTATATGGTTGAGAGCCCCCAAGATTGCTTTCTTATGAACCAGGTACTGCATGCCTCGATGCAATAGATGTCGCTTTACAATCCAGGGATGCATTATTGAAAAGTGTTCGTGAACATCTTCAGCAAGCTCAATCTCGTATGGCTGATTTTTATAACAAAAGGCATTGTGAACTTAATTTTGATCCGGGGCAATGGGTTTGGCTATGCCTTCACCCATATCGACAACTATCAGTGCATAGACGCCTTTTTCAAAAGCTTGCTCCAAAATATTTTGGGCCATATAAAATCCTAAAGCGTGTGGGTCAAGTGGCTTATCAGTTAGAGTTGCCTGCAAATAGCCGTATACATGATGTTTTCCATATTTCATTGCTTAAGGAATTTAAAGGGTCCCCTCCTGATAGTATTCCGTCTCTTCCTTTAGTTCAAGATGGCCAAGTGCTTATCCAGTCGTTTGACATTATTAAGGCACGTCTAAATAGAGGGGCACAAGAGCTTTTGGTTCATTGGACTGGTGGGTTACGTGATGAAGCCACTTGGGTGAAGTTGAATGACTTTAAGCAACTGTTTCCTACCTTCAAGCTTGGGGACAAGCTTGCTTTGCTGGGAGGGAGTATTGATACGTTCACAGGGATTTCATACCGTAGACGTAGGAACAAAGGAGCAAATTTGCGATAACAGAACGGGTGAAAGAGATATTATCCTGAGAAGAGATATTATCCTAGAGAGATATAATCCGTTAGCATGATAAGAAGAGAAAATTCGGTAGCATGATAATCCCACTTATCCATTCCACAAATTCAGGCTTTTTATTTGTATTCATCCCTATTTTCTAGCATTAGATGTTATCAGTAGTGCATAAATTGGTATGACCAAAGTGAATAAAAGGATATTGAGTTTTTCTTGACAACGAATATTGAGGGAGAAGAGGAACTCAACAAATCCTCAACCATTCATTATATTTTTGTTTAGACCCATCTGACAAGATAGGTGGGAAAAAGAAAACCGTGGCACTCAGTCCTTCACCATCTTCCATTCCTCACGACGTGCAAGGTCCCGTGATGCGATCCCAAGCAGCAGCCTTATCATTGTGGTTGAAAAGGATTATCTGTTTGTTTACTTTTTAGCTTAGGATCCTGGTTTCTAGGCTGATTTTTTGTATATATTTCGTAGAATTTCCCAATTTCTCATAATTGTACCCTTCTCTGATTGTGTATGTATATGTACAGTCTGATCAAAGGAGGAGGAGAAAACCACGATTCATTCATAAAATAAATTTTTTTCATTTATGTCGTAAGCTTTACAGCCTAACCATATTAAACCAATGTGTAAATTACTTCTCTCCGTCCTACTCTTTTAACTTTCTATTTCAAATTTTCTTTTGATAGAAGTTAATAGATATATACAAACTACATAAGAAGTTTCCAACATTTCATTTGGCCTGTTTTTCAACAATATAAGTGAATTAGTAAAAGAAATTCTTAAATCGATTATTCAATATTTCCTGAAGATATATGATTATAATAAATGAAAGCATATCTTCCCTCAGCTAGGGCAACAATTATGCAAACAAGTCAACAATCCCCATATCTCGATCATCTCTATGTAACTGAACCATCCTCTATGCAAATAACGTTCTTTTTATCAAGCAAATAAAAACATGGCACATAAAGTGATCAAGTAGTACAGAAACCAAGGATAAGATATCCACGAATTGGTTAACAAATTATTCTAATTGTGCAGGAAACTTACGACACCAGGCTTCAAAGGACGGTCATAACTGATGGTAGAACAATCATGGACATCCATTCCCAAGTAGTGACCTGCAACACAAGGTAATACGACCTCCACACATAAATAGTTAAGAAATGACAAACCACATCAACTTCTTGTATATGAATTTTTACCCATAGTAGAATCACAATATAAGCTTGTAGTTAATTACCAACACAAGAATAATCTGGAATAAGGCAACAAAATGGATGTGAAAGGAAGTTGTTGCAAACCTATGGCAGTAGGGTTTAGTTGATGGTATGAATTGCTTCTACTATCCTTCAGAATTCCAATCTCACGAAGTCCCTTCTGGAGCATCTCAACCTATTCAAGCACGAGGCATATTTAGAATCAAAGACATTGTATTCTGACAAGCTTTTAAAAAATGGCAAAGAAATCCATCCCATCCCTCCCCCACTTCCCCTTCTTTAGTTCTTGCCTCTTCCTACCCATAGCAGCACCCCTAGCCTTCTGTTTCTAGCACACCAAAAAGAGGGTATGTATGTAAATAAGAACATATAAAATGGATGTATACTGTTACGATAATCAAGCAATTACTGAACAATGCCATGCAGAAAGAAGCTGGAAGACAAGATGGTCGTAGTACTGGCTATAGTATTAACTAATAAAATGGTAATTAATGAATAGTGCCATACAGAAGAAAGTTGGAAGACAAGATGGCTGTAGTACTGGCAGAAAGCTGGAAGACAAGATGGCCGTAGTACTGGCTATAGTATAAATTAATAGAATAAGATGCATTGAGTACAGGCTATAACAAACTGTATAAGATGACAATACGTGTTGTCATCTTAAATACTATATCACGGTTAAATAGCTGTTGGAACTGAAACAAGAGGGTATAGAAAATATCAAAAGAAAAGGCCACTTATTTCTCTGATTATAAGTAATTTATACACGAGTATAACTTATTCTAATACTACTAAACTACTAGATTTTTCGTATATACTAACTTAACCAATCTATAGTATATCTCATCTTATCTACTAGAAGATAAACTTATCTCCTAGAAGATAATCTCCTAAGCTAACTACACTTATTTAAAATAATTATCCAACACTCCCCCTCAAGTTGAGAAATAGATATTTATCATTCTCAACTTGGATAGAATTGTCTCAAATCTAGGCGTAGGCATGATCTTTGTGAAGATATCGGCTTCCTGTGCTTCAGTAGGTACATAACATACATCAATGCCCTTTCTTCTATTTCACATTTGATAAAGCTCCTGTCAATTCTAACATGTTTTGTTCGATCATGTCAAATTGGATTCTTCACTATACTGATGGCTGATTTACTATCACTGAAGACTTTGGTGGGAGAGGAAGTGGTGATCTATAGGTCCTGCATCAACCTCTCTAACCAAATAACTTCACAAATTCCTCGTGCAATTGCCCTAAACTATGCTTCTGCACTGCTTCTTGCTACTATGGACTGCTTCTTGCTTCTCCATGTGACAAGATTCCCCCATAGTTTAGTACAATAACCATATGTTGACCTACTGTCTTCAATACAACCAGCCCAATCTGCATCCGTGAAACCTTCTATGCTTCTTTTCTCATTTTTCTGAAACATTAATCCTCTACCTGGACTGCCTCTGAGATATCTCAGAATATGGTTGACTGCCTCTAAATGTCTTTGAGTTGGAGAGGGCATAAATTGGCTAACAATA
>JANQAP020000213.1:139524-163920 GCA_026874005.2 Erythroxylum coriaceum | reverse complement strand
TTTAGTCTAGGAGAATAAGAAACCCTATGATGTTTAGCAAATTGACAAGCTTCACACTCCAAGACAGATTCTTGTTTCAGACTAGGACATAACTTTCGTAAAACTGAGATAGACGGATGACCAAAACGACAATGAAGTTGCAAAAGAGAAGATGAGCTTGTGCAAGCAATCGATCGAGATACTGTCTTAAAAGTTGAATCAAGAACATACAGGCCATTCTACACCAACACAGACTACGGCTATCTTCTACACCAACACAGACTAGCAACACCCTAACACCGACAGGATATCCAGAGTGGGACAGAGGAGGCGACGCCGTAGGAAGAAGTTCGGTCGGAAGATGGTGGCTCACACGCCCTCACGCGCCGGTGCATGGAAACGGTGTCTAGAACTGGGCGGCAGGTGCGGGTCACGCGCTCAAGATCCGGCGACCGGATTTTAGGGCATGGTCGATCGGCGCCGATAATGTCTTTTGAAGGAGGAGGTGAGAAAAATTTCTCCAAAAAATGTACCAACCACACAGTCGGTATACTACCTTACGCTAAGGCAAAAAACGAACGACAGAAACACCTAAGAGACCCAGAAACACGACTAGGCTCTGGTACCATGTAGAATGAGAAGAAGTTTTCTCTATCTTGCTTAGAATAATACTACAGGTATTTATACATGAATACATAGGTTTAAACTGGGAAAATAATCCCTATAATCATGCTAAATCCCTATAACTATGATATTTACATTAACTACATAATCCCTCTTATTACGTAATTGCTATATTCTGTAACAAGGTTCAATGGTAGGTGTTTGCGGTGTTTGCGGGTTTTGTGGGAAGGTTTGTGAGATAGGAAGTGATATGCTTAGGTCCCATAAATCTCTTCATGGGATGTCTCCCTCTGAAGAGAGGTATTGGTGAAGTATGGTTGTTTTTTGAAAAAAATGACATCATATGAAACAAAGAATTTGTTTGTAGAAGGTGAGAAACACTTATAACCCTTTTGAGTGGGAGAGTACCCAATAAACACACGTTTAATAGCTCGTGGGTCAAGTTTGCTTCTATTGGGTTGATTGTTGTGTACGAAAATAGTACACCCAAAGACTTTAGGAGGAAGAGAACTAAGGAGCTTAGTGTGAGGAAATTATTATAGAAGAACACCTAATGGGGTTCGGAATTGAAGAGTTTTTGAAGGAAGACGATCTATCAAGTATGAAGCAGTTAGAATGGCCTCTCCCCAATAGGAATTTGGAACAAAGTTGGTAAACATCATAGATCAGGCTACCTCTAAAAGATGACGATTCTTTTTTTCCACTATCCCATTTTGTTGTGGGGTATAAGCACAAGAGCTCTGGTGAATGATCCCATTTTCACTGAGATATTGAAAAAAATCAGTTGAAAAATATTATCTCCCATTGTCTATACGTACTACTTGAATAGAGGTTTGGATTACATTTTGGATGAGTTTGTGGAACTGTTTAAAGATATGATAGGCTTCAAATTTTTCTTTCATTAGATATACCCAACATGCTCTTGTATGATCATCAATGAAACTGATAAACCAACGAGTACCGGTCAGACTTGTAACTCTAGCGGGACCACAGATATCACTATGAATTAATTGGAAAGGTTTTGAGGGTATATATGAATGTGTGGGATAAGTATTTTTGCTTTGTTTTGGAAGGACACATTGCTCACAATATAAAGAAATATGATCTTTGTTGATAAAAAGGTTTGGATTAAGATTTTCAAATATGGGAAATTAAGATGACCAAGGCGTTGATGCCATAACATAACATCAGAATTTGACATAACTGAAAGGGAAATCCTATGTGGTGATTTGGATTCAGTAGGAGTACTTTTTCCTGAGAAGTAGTAAAGTCCATCTTTCTCCTCAACACTGCCAATCATCTTCCCCGAACACCGATCTTGAAATTCACAATGAGATGGAAAGAACGTCACAATACAATCCATGTCCTTGGTTAATTGATTGACAGATAGTAGATTATAAGTTAACTTAGCCACATAGAGAACAATATTTAATGTTAGTTTTGGCAAACAAACTCTCCCTTGACCAATAGTTGGTGACCCTTTTCCATTTGCGACCCAGACATTAACTTTCTGGTTACATGACTCATATTTTTCAAAGACATTCAAAGACCCAATTATGTGGTCTGATGCACCTGTGTCCACAGTCCAGAGATCGTGACTTAGGGACTTTGATAATAATGATTGACACGGGTTACCTTTATGCACTAGTGTTGCAGTAGAGATTTGTTGGTCATGTGAGTCTTTCTCAGTTGTGATTTTTATCTGATTCAAGAGTTGCTGAAGTAGTTCAATATGTTGGGGGGACAAGTTTAGCCTTGTGGATTTGCTGATATCGGATTCTGCCACATGTGTTGCTTTACGTTTTTGCTGAACTCTTTGGCTTTTAGGTTTCCAATCTGGTAGTTTCCCATGTAATTTCCAGCAGGTCTCACGGGTGTGGTAGGGCTTATCACAGTGGTCACACCACTGCTTGTTCTTGGTTTCTTGCTCTCGGGTTTGGTAAGTAGACTCCTTTTGAGAGTTTGCCACTAAAAGCTGAGCCTTGAGAGGTTTGTTAAAAAGTGTGTGAGGTAAGTATGACCTTTTTCCTACTCTCTGCATTACGAACCTCAGCAAATGTTTCTCAGATCGGTGGCAATGGTTTTAAACCGAGTAACCTTCCTCGCACTTCAAGTCCAACATTAAGTCCCTGCAAGAAATCAAAAACTCTCTCCTTCACCAATAATTTTTCATACTTCTGGGCATCAGCACGACACTCCCAATTTACTGCATAAAATAGATCCATCTCTTGCCATAATTCAGTAAGTTATAATACTTAGTACCAGACATATTATCTTGGTGAGTATTTATGATTTTTTATCTTATTTCAAAGCATTGAGAAGTGTTTTCCAAATCAGAATATATTTCTTGCACAGCCTCCCAGATTTCAGTTTTGCATAATAGGTAGGTTCTTCCTATTTTTGGCTCCATTGAATTTATAAGCCAAGCCGTGACAATAGAATTCTCAACTTCCCAAGCACCGTAAGTGACTGCTGTTTTGTGTGGTTGAGGAATTGCCCCTGTTAGATATCCAGCCTTGCCTCTTCCTTTGATTACGAGCATTATTGATTGTAACCATTCTCATAAATTTGTTCCATTTAATCTATGTTGCGTGATTTGCAACGAAAAATTATCAATAGGAGGAGATGGAGTTTGGGCTGAAGGTATTATGTAACTAGGTGTTTGGGATGAGGTTTGGAACTCATCAAAGGAACCGAAGGTTAAAAAAAAAATTAGGCTATCAAAATCGGTAGCTCTAATACCATGAAACAAGAGGGTATAGAAAATATCAGAAGAAAAAGCCATTTTATTTCTCTAATTATATGTAATTTATACACGAGTATAACCTATTCTAATACTACTAAACTACTAGGTTTTTCGTATATACTAACTTTTCCAATCTATAGTATATCTTATCTTAGAAGATAAACTTATCTCCTAGAAGATAATCTCCTAAGCTAACTAAACTTATCTAAAATAATTATCCAATAGGAACAAATTTGTGTGCAGGCAAAATCAATGAAATCAATGTGAATCTTCTCTCGTCTTCTTTCTATGTGTTTATTCCTCTTTCCCTTTCTTTCTGAAACATTTCACATAACATATACTCATAGGAAACAAGCAACCCAGCTTGATGGTTTATGCTCATTATGCACACAAATAACTATTTTTCCTGTAGAATCTTGATTTCAAGATCATATAGCTGATACCAAGTTAATCGTAGCTATTTAATGCCAACAGTAACTACGTAGCTGAAGGCTAAACCAAAATTTTTGTTGTCTCTATCTTGAAAATAAATAACAGGTTAAATGCTGCTAATTTGTGTTTAACAAGTTGTACTAAAGACCTGTTATAATAAAAAGACCATCAAAATGCATTTAGATCCTCAACAAATGGCAAATCAAAATGAACTTCATACGTCATTCTCAAGTTTTTGGCCCAATGAAACAACATACCGAGTAATTATGTATCTCTCTTATACTAGCACCTGGTTTGCAAAGCTTCACACATTCCTTATTTGTTTGAAGTATCAAATCATAAAGCTCTACCTGAAATTCACATTCAGAATATTAATTCACAATTAGGTTGGTTTACATAGCAGAAAGACAATATTAAGATTTCAATATCTAAAACTTAAAGAAGAAAAATCTAAGTTTGTTATATGCTATCAGTATTTGCCATCATTAAGAAATTAGGAAATAAGCCATCACCTTGAACATAAATTTCCATGGTAAAATAAAACAATAGAACCATATATTCAGATGTAAGACGACAATATTGACGACAAGTGAGATGTGAACATAAAGATAGATAAGTAAACATGTAATGAAATGCAAGCATAGCTTCACAACATCCCTAAGGAGTAAGGACATAAACATGGATCACATGAATGACCCTTGTAAAGGAAAGTTCTTAGATTTTTGTTTGTATACTCAATGGCATTCATGATTTCCTTTTCCCGAGTGCAAAGCAAAGAGGCCATGATGCTAATTAAAGAGCCTTTTCCTTGCATGGCCTCATTTCAGAAAGTCTCTTTCCCACATTAATAGAGGCGGCCAAAAATTTGCAGTTTCAAGGAAAAGCTCAATTCTTACTAATGACTATAGGATTTACAGTCTACAACATTCACAACTTCAAAAGAAAAATCGTTTCTATCAAAGTGAACCTTCTCCATCCTCAGTTCCTTATTCAGAAACGTAGTGTAAGAAAAAAGGGAAAAGGTGAATTTTCAAGGGCATGACAGAAAAAAAAAGTAGCACTGTTGATAATTTTGAAGCATCAAAGAGAAAAGGGGAGAAAAGAGAGAACCAAAAGACAGCACACTTACCCTTTATTCTTGTACCAAGGTTATAAAGTTAAAATGTGGGAAGAGAGGATGGAGAAGGTTGCATGATACTCGGATTATTAGCAGTATACACAAATTCTTGAAATGTAATAAACCAGTCCAAATATTTTATAGTAAGCAAAAGGTCTCTACAACAAAAGATTCTCTCTTCTTTTAGTTTTGTTGCTACACTTGACTTAGAAAGAGTAGTCTGATAAACATTGATTGTAGTGGCCTTAATGTAGGACCAACAAGATCAAATGACAAATACAAACCTCCCAATGGCACAACAAGAAAACATGCATAAGTAGCTTTTCCATTTACAAGAAGAAAAAATGGTTTTGAGTAATGCATACTTGAATTGAAGAAAAGCTACCACAGGGTGGCCAAGTACGAGTAAGATCACTGACATAACCATGAAATTCACAGCCAACATCCATCAAAACAAAATCTCCATCCTTAACCTGCAAATTAAACGCCAAAAATTACTAAGAAAATGAATTACCCACATGCATCAAAAGTTACATTTGTTTAGATACAAGGATGAGGAGTACTACTTATCAGTTCTCCATAGGTAAGCTTACTTTCTGATCATTACGAGAATAGTGTATAACAGAACCATTAGACCCACCACCAACCACAGGGTTGAATCTAGTGAAGAAGGCAGGTTTAGAAATCATCAATATAGTTAAATCACAAATTTGGCTCTAGTCCACTATATGTCTCTTAAGAACAAAAATAGAACACTGAAATAAGATATGAAATGCTTACGCCATCCTCTGGGCACCCCTCATTTTGCTCTCATATTCAATCTTTGCTGCCAACACACCCTCGTTTGGATATACTTTTGAATGTAACATTGTCTGCAAAAGAGCCTATCCAATAAAAAAGGCGGTGAACAACCAGATTACAAAGGAATCAGCAGAAAGTAACCATAAAATTCCTTTCACAAGAAAATTTACATGTGATTTAACTATGAGATCATACATCTATATGCAGTAAAAGCCAAATGTATAATGGAAAAAGCACAATGAAGAGAACTGACTCAAGTTGGAATAAAAATGTGATTTCAAAGTCTCAAAGTTAATCAGAAATTCTCTTCATCTCTATTTTCCTAGTTGACAGAATATGGGATTAATTACTTAAAAGATTTTGGCAGATCATCTATTTACATAAATTTTAAAAAGTTCATTTACCATATTCAATAGACATGTTGGCCAAAAAACAGCTAAAATTACCTGACAAACAATTGATGCAGATTCTCTCATTAACTTAAGTTCAGCTGGTGATTTTACCCATCTTAACTCATGGGTGAAAATAGAAAGGTCTTTTACTCTCCCTAATGTAGTTGCCTTTTGAAAGTCCTCCAGTTCTGTATATCTTGGTATGGCTGTTTGTGTGTTGTGAAACACATTTGCACATTTCTTTATCACATCTGGAAGAACCTGCAGTCGTTAATCAAAATCGGGAAAAGAAGAGGAAAAAATGCACCTAGGACATCTTTAGAAGATTTGGGCACACCTCAAAAAAAGGAGTAATGCTAGAAACTGACGAGATGTAGCAAAGACTTCATCTACTAGAAAACGTAGGCAGCACTTTGATTTTTTGAAAAGCCAACTCAACTTATTTATGTTGAAATCATTTGACACAAATTGGGTCCATGAAAGACAACAAAATCAACAAGATTGAAATCAAGTAAAACAATTCAAAATATTGAGCAGATTAAATTCTAAATTTATTCAGCACGGAAAAGAAAATAAAAAATTGATCCAACTACATATACAAGCCCATATAACAACCGTAAAAAGACAAGTGCTTATCAGTTATCACCTCAAACACTAGCATGAATGCATGTTATTGGCCTATGATAATTGAAAGCAAACAATACATACTTCACAATTAAGGTCATGTAAACATATTTCTCTAATCTAAATTTCATGAAGAACTTAAGCTCACGTGATGCAGTTTGCTCATAGGATATGCTATTTCAGCTTTGAATGTCTCTAATGCTGCATCAACTCCAGCAACTTGGCCTTGCCATATCACATCCTGAAAATAATTAAAAGTAAAAATTAGATGCACTCGAATACCTGCTTTATCAATAGTCATAATTACAATGCCTAGTACACATACATAGATTGATTGATCAAGCTCTTCCAAATGATTTTGTTACAGAATATAGTAGTTAACGTCTCAACATTCTTCTCATGGTATCAGAGCTTAGTCGAGTTTCTGAGTCTCTTCTTTAGGTTTTTTTTTCATTCGTTTTCTACCCTGTCATGAGGCAGTGCACGGATTGCGTGGATGACATATTTGTTGGAGAAATTTTTTCTCACCTCCTCCTTTACGAGACTCTACTGGTGCCGATCGGCCATCCCTTCAAATCCGGTCGTCAGATTTCAAGCGTGTTACCCGCACGCGCAACCTAGCCGCAAACACCGTTTTCATGAGCCAACGCGTGAGGGAGCGTGAGATGCCGTCGACCGAACTGGTTTCTTCCTCCGGCATCGCCTCCTCTGTCCCTGTCTAAATATCCAGTCAGTTTCCGAGTATTGTCAATCTATGTGGGTGTCACTGAGGTATTTCTGGCTCTACCGATTCCTTTCTCTTCTTTCTGCTTAATATTGTCACTTGGAAAATGGCTGAGAGTAGTAATATGGGTGAGGATAAGACGGAGATGTGCCTTCCGATATGGTGTCCAATGACTCAGCGGCATTAATGAGTAATACTAATTGTAGTGGCAAAAGTGGAAATAATAGTGGTTTTGTTACTGGAAACAGTGGCACCCCTTGCACCTATAATTACTGTGGAGTCAAAGGACATATCAAGAAGAATTGTTGGAAACTGCACAGTAAGCCTCTCAAATACTCGGGTCAAAATAACAACAAAAAATTTGCAAATGTGGCTACTCAAGATGGCATCGTACCCCTTCCTCAGTCATCCTCTCCTATCACGATTTTAGTGGATGAGTATGCTCGTTTAACCAATGCCTATCAACAAATTTCGGTCACTCATAATTCACAACAGTTATCCTCTGCGACATCAGCTTTGGCTAATACAGGTAACCCTGCTACCTGTCTATCCACCTTATCTCGTAATTGGGTTATTGACTCAGGTGCTACTAATCATATGACCAGCAACACAGGTATCCTCTCTTCTTTCAAGTCTACTACTGATTTACCTTGTGTTACTTTAGCAAATCGATCTACCGCTTCTGTAATTGGGCGTGGCACAGCAAACCCAACAAAATCTCTCCCATTATCATCTGTTTTATGTTTATCAAAATTCCCTTTTAACCTATTATCGGTCAACCAACTCACCAAAAGTCTCAATTGTTGTGTTATTTTCTATCCCCATTATTGTCTTTTTTAGGATCTTGGGACGAGGCAGGTTATTGGTAAAGGGGGTCTGGTGAATGGCCTGTATGTTCTTGATTCAACTTTTGAAACAGTACCTCGATCGATTGCTTGCTTGCACAAGCTCCTCTTCCCTTTTGCAACTTCATTGTCGTTTTGGTCATCCGTCTATCACAGTCTTACAAAAGTTATGTCCTAGTCTTAAACAAGAATCTGTCTTAGAGTGTGAAGCTTGTCAATTTGCTAAACATCATAGGGTATCTTATTCTCCTAGACTAAATAAACGAGATAAGTCTTCCTTTTTCTTGGTGCATACTGATGTATGGGGTCCTTGTCTTATTGCATCCAAAACTGGTTTTCATTATTTTGTGACATTTATTGATGATTATTCTCGGGTTATTTGGCTTTATCCTATGAAATCTCGATCAAACTTGCTTACTATATTTTGTGTCTTTCATGCTAAAATTAAGACTCAATTCAACAAATCCATTTGCATTTTGGGAAGCGATAATGCTAAAGAATATGTTTCACATACTTTTCAATCTTATCTCTCTCAACATGGAATTATTCATCAGTCATCATGTATTGTTACCACTCCACAAAATGGTGTACCAGAGCGAAAGAACCGTCACTTATTAGAAGTTGCCCGGGCACTAATGTTCTATATACAGATCCCCAAAGTTTTCTAGGCTGATGCAGTCTCTACTGCCTGTTTTCTAATCAACCAACTGCCTTCTTCTATTCTTGACGGTCAAATTCCATATTCCCTTCTCTTTCCCTCATATAAATTGTTCCCTCTTGCTCCTCAAAATTTTGGGTGTACTTGCTTTATTCAAGACATGCGACTTCAGGTCTCGAAATTGGATCCCAAATCTCTCAAGTGTGTCTTTCTGGGATATTCCTGTGCTAAAAAAGGATATCGTTGTTACCCTCCTTTGTTGGCCCGTCACTTGGTCTCTACTAATATTACTTTTTTCGAGAATACCCCCTTCTTTGGTTCTCCTGTGCCGCCTTCTTGGCACTCTAGCGATTCAAGGGATGATTTTCTTATTATACTATCAATGAACAGGTTGTTTCTCCTCCCTCTCATCCTGTTATTCGTCAGGTTTATTCTCGACGTGTGCAGCAGTCTATTGTGGCACCTCCCATCGGCCAGGACATGGACCGACCCATTCTGCTTCGTCTCCAAATTCCTCACCACTACCTAATGCTAGCCTTTACCTTCCTATTGCTCTTCGTAAAGGTAAACACACATGCACTTACCCTGTTTCTTCTTTTGTATCTTATCATGCTCTGTCTCCCTCCTCCAGTCTTTTGTAGCCTCCTTAGACTCTATTGCTATCCCAACGTCCCTTGCTGAAGCACTGGCTCATGATGGTTGGCGAGCTGCAATGAAAGAAGAGATGATGGCCTTAGAGCAGAATCATACTTGGGATCTTATGCCTCTTCCTTTAGAGAAACAGGCCATTGGCTGTAAGTGGGTGTTCACTGTTAAGGTGAATCTTGATGGTTCTGTTGCTCGATTAAAAGCTCGGTTGGTTGCTAAAGGATATGCTCAAATATATGGGGTGGATTATTCTGATACTTTTTCTCCAGTTGCAAAACTTTCTTCTGTTCGATTGTTTATCTCCTTAGCTGCCACTTACAATTGGGCACTTCACCAACTTGATGTGAAGAATGCATTTCTACATGAGAATTTATCTGAAGAGGTTTACATGGAGCAACCACTTGGATTTGTTGCTCATGGGGATTCAGGGAAAGTATGCAAATTACGGAAGTCTCTGTATGGCTTGAAGCAATCTCCTTGTGCCTAGTTTGGAAGATTAAGTACTGTAATGATTGAGTTTGGCTTGCGAAGAAGTGCATATGATCGCTCAGTGTTCTTTGCATCATCTAGTTCTGGGTGCATTTTATTGGTTGTATATGTGGATGATATAGTAATCACTGGAAGTGATGAAGCAGGGATCACAAGGTTGAAGGCATTCCTTCGGACTTGTTTTCAGACAAAGGATTAATGCTTCTTAGGAATCTCGCAGTCATAAAGGGATCTACCTATCTCAAAGAAAATATTGTCTAGATTTATTAAATGATGCTGGTTTTATTGAGGCAAAGACATGTGATGCGCCTATGATACCAAATGTGAAGTTAAAAGTTGAAGATGGAGACTTGCTTCAGAATCCTGAAAAATATAGGAAAATTGTGGAAAATTGAACTATCTTACTATCACTCTTCATGATATTGCCTTTCTAGTAAGTGTTGTAAGTCAGTTCATGTCATCTCCTAGAACCTCACACTGGGATGTTGTTATTCATATTTTGAGATATCTAAAAGGTGTGCCAGGACGTGGCATCTTATATCGAAATTATGGTCACCACATTATAGAAGGATTTATTGATGCTGACTATGCAGGAGATCTTTCAGACAAGTGTTCTACCATAGGTTATTGTGTCTTTGTTAGAGGAAATCTTGTTTCTTGGAAGAGTAAGAAACAGAGTGTTGTATCCCGATCAAGTGCAGAATCCGAATATAGGGCTATGGCTCAAACTACCTGTGAACTTATATGGTTACGTCATTTACTTGGTGAGATTGGGTTTGTTCAATCTAAACCAATGAACTTATGGTGTGACAATGAAGTAGTCATTTATAATGCAAATAATCCTGTGCTCCATGAGAGAACCAAGCATATAAAAGTCGATTGTCATTTTACCCGGGAAAAGCTAGAAGATGGATCAATATTAACTCAACATGTCAGAACAGGGAGCCAATTAGCTGATTTGTTCACCAAAACATTACCGAGAAATCGGGTTAATTATATTTGTAACAAGCTGCGCATGATCAATACCTATGCTCCAGCTTGAGGGGGAGTGTTACAGAATATAGTAGTTAGCGTAATCATAGGGATTATATAGTTAATGTAAATAACATAGTCATAGGGATTTTAGCATGATTATAGGGATTACTTTCCTAGTTTAACCAATGTATTCTTGTATGAATACCTATAGTATCTTTCTAACAGAAATATACAAAAAACACATTCTTCTCAACATTCTTCTCAGATTTGAAAGTAAATTCATTTAATAACAAAAACAGAATAGCATGGAAACTGATTTGAGTATGGTAGTAAAGACATTAACCTACTATAGAAGGAAAAACATCAAATGTAGTTACAATGAAAAAGGCTATGTAAAACTCCTCTTAATTGAGATGGAACATACATGACGTGTTGCTTCAGGCATGAACATGCATAAACCGAAGTCATGACCCAAAACTGCCACACCACCAGGTTGTATGCAGCCTGTGATATACAAGTAATCTGCTTCTTGCCGAAATGTGTAAGGGACAACATCAGTCATCATCTTTACAGGAGCAGATGCAATGATGGCCACACTGTTCTCAGGTAGAAGTTCCAACAACCTCCTCCTTCGTGAAATGAACTCATTGCAGCTTATACCTGGTGTAATCTCCCCTTCCCGTAGCAACTGCAGCCACAAAAACATTAGCTGACTAAATTTAGATGGGTGCAAATTATCTACATAATGATATCCAGTAGGAAGCAAACAAAACAGGAAAATCCACTTATTTGGAATCTTAGGAATTATGTTCCCTCGATTTAACTGCTCAGTGTAATGCATATTTCTGAATCATAACATTATTCAGCATTAGCACCTGAGGATGAGTTGCTGAAGTTGGCTGCCCAATATCGAGGACACTACTTGTAGAATAAGTGCATCGACCAATACCCTGAGCACCATAATCCACAAAAAAAACCAACAGTCACACGAAGTCACACAATTCATGAAGAAAAACGTTATAAAGGGCACATAATTACGAAGGAGAAGAAAAGATAAGATCGGAAGTTGAACTGTCAGCCCAATCAAAAGTAGAAATCACACAATAACTTGTTAAACAGTCTACTACTAGCAAGAGGAGCAAAATTGACATCTCTTCTTCGCACAAGAGCATAGCACTACATCCTCTGAACACTCATAAAACTCCAATTCTTGTAGACATTGCAAGATGGAATACCTCACCAATCAGCATATATAACAACAACCAATTCTTACCATTTTCCTTAAGAAATCAATAACTGTAAGGAAAGTACGTATGAGGTAATAAAGCAGCAAAATAAGAAAAGAGAACTTACAGAGGAAAAACCCATCAATAAAAGGGAGATTAGAGCATTAAAAAACCATGCGTGTAGACTATTGTTCTAAAAAGAAACGCCACTTGATAATTACATCCAGAAAATACTCTAAAAACACTAAAAGAAAAGAAGATGAAATAAATCATGAGAAATGACGAGTATTTGGTAAAGATGGTGACTTTACTGATCTAAATGAAGTTGGTTTCAGCAATAGCTTTCGAGCAAGCATCTGCATGTTGTCTAATTTCAGAGGACGTAAGTGTTCAGTCCTCTTGTATTGAATTATGGTAACTGAAGAACGGAAACGCAAAGAAACCTCTTCAGGGGTCTAATCGTTTTGGATTTACAACTGGAGTTTTAGTTCATTGATGCAAAATTCTGAACCATTTCTGTCAAATATCAGTAATTTTCCCTAGTTTTGCTAAACCCATTTCTCTGGCTCTTTAGGGTTTAAGGCTGCCTCTGGATGGTAAAGCCACGTCGCCTGAAACGGAAAAGTTTCCTTCTTTACCCTTTTTTCCTTTTATGCAAGTTCAATTTTACAGAAGACAGAATTAGGAAAAAACAAACTGATAGGAGGATTTGCAAAAGATCTATACAGGAAAAAGCCCGAGTTTTACAATTAGATTTTTGCACTTTTTTACTCCCAATAAGAAAAAAAATGAAAAAAGTAATATTTTTCATGTTCATCTCAAATTATCCCAAGTTAGAAATAATATGAAAAAGAAAAAATTAAAAATTTTACACAATTTGTGACTACTTACACATAACATTGAATTTGTTTTAATAAATATGATTTCATTTCTTACTTGATTTTAATTTATATTGTGGACATTTATTTTAATTTTATTACAATAATGTCATAATAATTTTATTTTAATTCTAGGCTTAGATAATGTAGCTCTTAACATCAACAATATTAAAATCAAAAGCAATTTACTATTAGATTTGTGAGAATAGCTTAAGATTACATTCACATAACATAGATACTAGATATTAATTTGAATTGGCATACAAGTTCTTGAAAAAAGGGTTACTAGACTGTCCAACTGCTGATAATTTATAATCGTCACTAAGAACTTACATAAGAATTTCAAATTAACATTTAATACATACATTACAAATATATGATATCAAATATTACTTTTTATTTATGTTGATCACGTTAAGCATATGATTACAAGAAAACAACAAAAGTTAGAAGAGAAGAGGAATAGTAATCAGAATCAAATGGCTTAACTGAAAGTTTGTTTATCATAATAAAACAAAAGCGTCTAAACTGAAGGTAGAAGAAGGGATTTAGTTACTTCAAAGAAATTGTTTCAGGAAAAACTTAATCTCATCAATGTAAGGAGGCCGAGTAGGAATTATATGACCACAATCATGCTCAATAATAACAGGGTTTGTAAAGAAAGAGGCCAAATGTCCACTTGCTTGGTTTGCTATCTGACTATCCTTGCCCATAATATTGCCATATACGTGGAGTGAAGGAAAGTCAATTGATCCACATTCCACACCAGCAAGTTGAGAAAATCCAGAGCACAAAATCACAAATCTGAAATTGATTTCACCTTTTAGTCTACTTTCTTGTGCACAAAATGAAGCAGCCATCGCTGCACCCTGCGAAAACCCCAGTATCCCATCAAATGGCCCTTCCTGAGAGATGACTGTCTTCAAGTAAGTTATTGATACGTCAAGGCCATCAGTTTGTTGCTGATACTGGAGGGCATCAAATGGACACTGGGCCGTTTCCCATTCAATTTCATTCCTTCCCTTGAAATCTGGTGATATCAACCATGCAAACTTCCGCTTGCAATTTTCTTTGGGAGGAAGAACTTGGGTTGACGAAAATGATATATCATCATTCCACTTTGGTCCAGTTACTCGAGGTTGATAAATAAAAGGCAACTCGTGAGGTGCATCAATGTAGACAAGCTCGGCAATGTTTTTAAGTTTCTTGGCCAATGAAGCAGTCCTACCCTTAAAACTGGAGGCATTCTGCCGAAAGCCATGTAAGCACAAAATTTTCAGTTTTCTTGAAGGTGCATCTCCTGTATCATTAAATGACTGGCGATATCATGATCATAAATTCGGAAAGAAGATAACACAAGTAAAGATCCAAGAAGAACATCAGAATAATCATTTTTAAGGTTCGCTATAGCATTGACATACATATTCTAAGGGACAGCAAAATTATCCAATGTTACACAGACCTTACCCTGTTCCCTGTGCTGATGAGGCGCAATTGTAGAATTTAAGGAAATAGCTCCAAGCTCAATATTTGGCACTATTTCTTGTGATTTACCATTTTGAATTGATGGTAATAACTCAACACCCCTACCATGTTTTTGGCATAGCTCACAGACATAGAGCGCTTCTTCCGTCTGTTCAAGCACAACAATTGAATTTTCACAAACGCAAACAATATTATAGACACAAGTAAATTGGTTGAGTAATAATCCAGTAAGATATGTAGAGTTGAGGATGCGGCGCTTGTTTGAACAAGTGAACCTGAAAGAATTAACTGAAGCTTTGACTAAAAAATTATTCATCAATACATACCCTACAACTATCACAAACCAGAACAAGCATCCTACAGTGTGAGCATCTGCATCGTGAAGAATAATCATCAAAAGATAAACCACAAAGAAGACAGGTACCAAGAATATTAGTGTCCATGCTGCCAACTGAAATCCTACAACCAGAACAAGACAACAAAACATAAAGGAATTACTACATTTGAAATTTCAGTATCATCTGGCCCAAATAAATGAGTTAATCTTTTCAAACACTAAGTTCTTATTCAATGCCTCAAAAATGACTTGCAATTGAGAAAGTACAAAATTGTATAAGAAACAACTGCTGAGGTTATCCATACATCACCAATCCCATCTTAATATGATTGATAAAAGGATCAGTGAGTAAAATGTTGGAAGCGCGAAGAGATAACAATCATACCTGTGATCAAATACAAAGTTCTTTCCTTTGAAAAAACCACCATCAGGAAATTGTTCCAAATATCGATGTATCCCACCATATAACTGCAACAAAGCCCACATAATAAAAATATATGATTATGACCAGGACACAATAACCTTGCTTTTTTAGGGATGCCAGATAAAATGAAGGTCTGAGAGCCACCTGAAAAACATGTTCAAATCCAGCACCTTTTGACTTTATATAGGCTGATGCCATCTCACACCTAATTCCTCCCGTACAATACCTGTAAAACAGGAAACATAGAAAGCAATGACTTTGATGTAGCAACAATCAAACCAATAAATTATAGCATTACAAATCAACAAACGAAAAAAGATGAAATATAATGAAATATGCACAAGATATCAACTCAAATAAGTGTTTACATGAGAACATTTTTGCCTCGCAATTGTTCAGCATTACTATCTAACCAAGAGGCAAGATCACTGTACTGCCTAATTCCAGGATCCAAAGTTTCCGTGATAGGGATGTCGAACTTCCCAATTCTTGTCTCGTATAAATTTCTTGCATCTAATAGAACTAGCTTTTTATTCTCAGTTAGACTATCTTTCTCCGCAAGCTGACCTGAGAACGTATAAAGAAGCAGACAATATGCAGTTACAATTTTGACGCATTTC
Source organism: Erythroxylum coriaceum (assembly GCA_026874005.2). Taxonomy (NCBI): domain Eukaryota; kingdom Viridiplantae; phylum Streptophyta; class Magnoliopsida; order Malpighiales; family Erythroxylaceae; genus Erythroxylum; species Erythroxylum coriaceum. Next base: position 147,896 of record JANQAP020000213.1, on the reverse strand, counting down.
CCTCCTATAAAAAGGCATTTAAGAACATAACACCATAAGCACACAAGATAATAACAACTAATAAAGAAAGTAAGAAACTACAACTAACATGCACTCTGTAGAACAGAATGGAACTCTTTAGCAGAGAGATGCCTCCCAGCATTTGAAATATCTGGAGATTTGAGCAGAGGATTAGGACTAAAAGTTACCAATTCCTGTCAAAGAAAAGACTTGTGCAGTTAATAAGATGACAAATTTAAGGCAGAGCACACCAAATAACCATTAAAACGGATGCACACAGTAATAAATCTAAAAGAAGTGTAGTACAAGTAATGGATAAGGCTAAAGAAAGGTCACCTTGACAATGCGAATGGAGAGAGAAGTGAAGCCACATTCGTGGGCAACTTTATCGTCCAAAGGTGAAGGTGAAGTTGCGAGCTTGAAGTCCGTACCTTCAAATAAAGTGAAAGATTTCACCGCAACTATGTGCTTCTCCAAAGATGACAGCTTCCCACCAACCTAAACCACACGAAAAGTCAACGAACGTTGATATAAACATAGAACAAGAGAACAGAAAGTAAAAAAACATACAGTAATGTTGACGCCATGAGAACAGATGCGGACACGGCCGAGTAGAGAGAGAGAAGAGCAGTTGATTTGATAGAAGGAGAAGAGAGAGTCGAGATCATCAATAACACTGTACTTATAGTATAGAAGAACTCCGTATTCTTCTTCTTCTTTGCCTTTATTATCACTTTCCACCATTGTTTTGTTGGGATTTGGGAAGCTGAAGCTCCCAAGAGAAATTGTACAGTGCACTCAAATTTAAGTTCTTCCTTGCCCTAGACTAATGTGTATATGATAGTAATACTGTTCCAACGAACCCCAAATCCCCAGTCAATGCTCATAAATTATACGGAATTTCTTCGATTGAGTTACGAGTTTAATGTCTCCAAATGAGTATTAAAATAAAAAATTATTTTAAACTATTTTATAATTTTTTGTTAGACAATTATTTATTTGAATAAAATATAATAAAATTTTGTTAATATTTATTTTTAACAACTGAAGCAATCAATAAAATTACTCTTTTGTAACTCTTTTGTAACCATAAGGTTACACGGTCAAACTACAAAACAGTCTTTTCATAAAAATGCAAAAGAAAAACTTATATAATATAACCCTCTACAAATCCCCGCCCAGCAAAATAAATGTCTTATACACTAAAATAAGTTTGACTTTTAAAAAATTAAATATATCAAACAAATTCGATTCATTCTTAACTATATATATATATATATTTGATACTAATTCTCCTCGAAAGAGGATGCAAACAAAGGTGTCAAATAAACATACTTATAGTAGGGTTAGCAATTTGGTTAAGCTCCAACTTCTATATCTGATTTTTGTTTATTTTAAAATAACATAAACATTGAAAAAGAAGAGTAACAGACGGGCTCATTTTGAGAAAATCGTCATACCCAACTCCAAGCTTTAACACGAAGACAATCAGTGAAAAGATATTTTCCTACCAAATATTGTATTACAGATCAAGTTGGAAAAGATGAACTAAATCTTTTTATAACTTGTTAACCAACTGCACAAGTGAAAACAAAGAGCCTGAGTGTCAGACTAAAAACCCTGACCCTTGGCCAAAATTATAATAAAGGTTTACAATTTCAATACAAATAAAACGCCTATTGGCTAATTACCCTAAGCCATCCATCAATCAAACTTGAAGCCACCTGAGGCTAAATTTGGCTGGTTCATTCCGAAAGCAAAACCCTGATGACTGACATCACCACCATTTTGAACATTATGCTCTTCCTCCTCTTCTTCTTCAGCCCAGTATCTCTCCAGAATTTTCACAGCCTTCTCATAAATCTCATTGTTGTCATGGGTTTGTAGATTCTCAATCTTATCCAATCCATCACATTCATCAATCATTTGTGCATATAAATTGACTCCATCATTCATTCCCATTTCCTTATCAGCCTCTCCAACCTTCAGAATGTTCTCCAGCCCTTCAAGGCACACTGTCACAATTCTTGGGTCCGGACATACCAGAAGATCACAGAGTGGTTTAATGCAGCCTTGGCTCACCAGAAATCTGTGGGATGACAAGATCATGGTGAATTTTAACTGTCATTATATGAGGCAAAGTCTCAGTACATAATGCTTTTTCTGACCCATATTCACAGATATATATAAAAAACAGAGATATCTTCAGTTGTAAATGGGAGACACAATTTTCCAAATTTTCCATTAACATACATAGCTGGACCAGAACCGATCAACATAGAGTTGAATGAACAAATACAATCCATTCAGATAGTCCCAACTTCTTGGGAATTGAAGCTTAGCTACCAAAATACAAATATCTATTAATGACTTCCAACAACTCGCATAGAAAATAAATATACGTTATTCAAATCGCATTGCAGAGTGATTAATTAAAAACTAGACATATTAGTTGTGCACTCAAATCAGACTGGGTAAAATATATATCCATTTTGGCACGTTACTGTTAATAATACACCCTTCACCTCAGAGATCCCACCCCCTTAATGAACCTTTCAAATTTTGAACCTTAATGGAGGACGAAGTAATACACCTGCTCAATTATGGCTCGATGGTTGGCTAAAAGTTATTATCTCCTGATTTGTAAAAATGGAAATAACTACAAGAATATTTGGAAGAGCAATCTGCTAATATACATATTTGCCAGAAAGCATGCCCATTATTACAAAAATGTTAAAACCAAATCGTAAAGAGAAAAATACCTTATCTGTTCATGAGATCCTCCAGAGGTGGCATTCGAGATAGCCCAGGCAGCCTCCTTCTTAATGTCAAACTCTGCATGTTGGAGAAGGTGTACAAGAGGGAGGAAGATGTTGGCTTCAATAACAGCCTGTTTCACAATAATGCCAACCAAATCATTTGCAATTCTATAGCAAGAAAGAGCATACTTCCCATAGGAAGTGCCTTATGTCTGAACAATTGGAATTTTAGATATTTTTAACTAGAAATGTTCACTAATTTTGTCTTTTATCAAGTTCATCATTCCAATTGCAGAACAAAATTCCATGATGATTATGACAGCTGTACACTGTGTTCTGTCAGTTGTTGACAGGATCTGGCAGAATACTCCTACGGCATAATATCATCAAAGTAACACATGATATCACAAGTATAACATGTAAGAAATACCATGCCAAGAAATAACCGTAGGACAAGGGAGATACCTCTATTTGAGCTCTATTTCCAGCTGTGATGTTTGATACTGTCCAACAAGCTTCTTTTTTAATACTCTTTTTATGATTTTGTGTGAGAAGTTGATAAAGACACGGCAGAGCTCGGTTGTCAATTACAAACTGAAAGTAAAACATGCATTAGGCCATTTAGTTACTCTCAAAGGAGAAAAGGAAAAATAGTGCCATGGAAAATTAACTCCAATAACCCTTTCAATAGATTACTTTTGCAAAACCAAATAACATATGATTTCCATGATTATTTAAGAAAAATTGACAAAATAAATTGGTGTTCACCATATAAGCAAATCCAATTAACTACAACCCAAAGACAAAACCCATACTGAACATTACACTAACTTATTACAGCATTTACAGGCCAGTACCTGAGTCTGGGCATCATCACCTGTAACAATGTTTCCCACGGTGCGAAGGGCAGGTATAAGTACTGTAGGTGATGGATGACTAAAAATCACACAATTTGGACAATATTAGTATGTCACAAATTCAGGAAAAACAATTAAAATAAATCAAATACAAACACAATAGAAAACATACTTGATTTTAACAATGAAAAATGTGTTTAGTAGATATGACAAAAAGGGATAAATTTAAACAAGCATAATACTGTAGTTGGAAAGAAGATCAATGATGCTAACTTACAGTAGAAACTCCACAAGTCGTTGAGTGACACCTGCTTCAATCACAGCCTGAATTTTATCATTTGTACCATCTGACAGATATGAGAGCGCCCAACAAGCATCTGTTAGAACTTCTTCATCGTTCAAGTGGATAAGTTCCCGCAAAATTGGCAATGCAGGTTTCACCTGGCAGAAGACAAGAACAAAATGAAACAAAGAGAGAAATTAAGTCACATGGATTCAGGAAAAAGTAACAATTTCCATTGGAAAAATATCTGCAAGTTTAGATTGGCAGAAACAAAATTCAATGGTTATCTCCCACCCCCACCTGATCAAATGGGGTTGGTGGCTTGCCCCTGCAAAAATTTGATAACGTCCAAGTAGCATTCCTCAGCATTGATAGTTTTGAGTGTACATTTAATTGGGCTAACAATGGCATTAGAGCACCATGGCCGAGAACAAGATCTCTGCAACTGGGTGAGTCACCAGCAACGTTACCCAAAGCCCATACAGCCTATTGAAGAAACAACTAGGTATTAATTAAGAATAATATACAGTCAAAATCAAAAGACAAAAGCTTTCAACAGCACAGCACTTAGTTCAAGTAATAAATACATGAAAACTGTAGATGGGAGGATATAGTCAGAGCCTTGCAAATAATTCAGTTGATACTTATCGTCCCAAACTAAAATAAGAAAGAGAGTAAGAGAACAAAGGAAGGACAATGTGGATGGGTGGAAGACTCCTCACAAGACAAATTAACCTGAACTTTGTTGAAATGCCCTAGGTATAATGAATTTTGAGAAAAATGATAGCATGAGTCAACCTGCTCCCTGACATCATCACTTGCAGAACTGAGAAGCTGCACAAACATTGGAACGGCACCATGCTCAATGACAACTCGTGTGTGCTCTGATGTCCCGGAAGCAACATTAGTTAAAGCCCATGCAGCTTCAAACTGCAAGCAAGTCAAAGTTAATTCTATACAAAATTACAATCTTCAAAGCAATGACCACAAAACAGACAATTCCTCAAAGAGCAAGCCCTCACTTGTAGTTGCGGTAGATCCTGCCGTCGAAGAAAATCCACAAACCGTGGGACAACACCAGCTTTAATTACTTCATCAATAGGTGGACTGCGTTCTACTCCTCACACAAGAAAATTAGGGAAGAAAATAGTCAGTTCTTATAATTGCAATGTTCCCTTAAAAGCTTTTACTAAGCATATCAATTATGTGCACACCAATTGATAGCAGCTTTCTAAACTGAGTAGTTGCTTCCAGTTGTGCATTAGGATCTTCAGAACATACTCCTTGCACCAGCACAGGTATACTCTCTAACTGTTAAATATAAATTATAAAAAAAAAAGCAGATAAAAACCTAAGATGTTTAGCAATGTTCTTAAGAATCAAAACAACAAAGAAAACAAAAACGTGAAGGCTTTAGTAACAGAAATTAATGAGATTATCAAATGAACATAAACATTATGAGAATCCAAAAAATCAAAATTTAATCCTTCAACTAACAAAAAGTAAAGGACGGTCATGCACTTTTCTCCTCCCTCCATCTCTTCAACAACTAAAACTCACGCATGTTACAATCTGTACTACCAGCCAAGTATAAAACAAGGATACATAGAGTGTCATGATAAGCTAATGCAAGTAACCACGTACACATACAATAACCAATTATGAGAAATATTTTTATTGCAGATGTGTCTAGTTGCAATAGCCTACAAAAACAAAGATACATTAAAAACGAACACGTGAAAGAAGACCATAAAAGATAATTGATTTCTATGAATTAAGGTGAAGGCTATCATATGTAAAAAAAAGAAAGAGAGAAAATACAATAGCTCGGCAATAGTCTTATGTCTTTCAGCAGAATTTATACAGTCCAAGCATTCATTTTGGAGACTAGGTGTTAAGCAAAAAACATACACATTGTATGACAGTTTCAGAAAGTATCTAACTAGTAAACTAAGGCCGTGATACCAGATTGAGCATTTAAGTATCTATAGTCCCCACTTTGTCAACTTCGAAAAATAAATTCTAGCACGCTCGTTTCCAATAATTAAACCTGGACCTACAAATCTGCATACAAGGAACAAATCACAAAAATAAAGAGAATTAAAGGAATCAGCCATTTCTCGTTCTGTTGAGAGACATTAATGTGCTCTTAGCATTCAGGTTAGATGCTATCAAGACACAAGCTCGGCTACGGACAATTTATATTTGCACAATCTAATTTTGGAAACAATCAAACATGCAAGATAAGGTCATAACAACAAGATTGAACATTGAAGTAGCTAGGTCCTACTCTTAGCATCTCCAATTAGCTAACTATTAAAACAAAAATAGAATTTTCCAATAATTAAAACCCCAGAAGTATAAATCAGTATACCAGCATAAACTGCAGAAATTGAACGACGATAAATCATGGAGACCCCAAAAACCTGAGGGAAAAAGCTAGTCTAAAATATCCATACTCTAAAGATCTCTAAAAGTAATATGAGAGACACAAGTGCTACGGGTAAATAAGTATAGCCCATACGGATCTATGGACAAACTGATAAAAAACCAAACTCCAACTAAACCCCGTTAACTGCAGATGACTATGAGGAGTTCCGATTAGGGGTTTTTCCAAGTCAAGGCTCGCTTCTTTATCTATTTCTCTCCATGCAACTTCTCGACCATGCAATCAAAGCGAAGATCCAGGAAAAACTATCAAAAGGGTACCCGTTTTTCGATGGCGACGGCATGTTGGGACTGAAGCAAGAGGCCTTCTCTTCGCTTCTTCAAGAGATTATCTTCACGCTTGTTCTTTCTGATCTCCACCAGATTGTCCTCTCTTCTCCTCCGTGCCTCATCCGCGTCCACCCCAGTCTTGTACGTCTTCTTCCTCACCTCGGTTCTGGAGCTCGGCCTCAGCGACATTGTTTCCAACTCTTTCTAGAGCTAATGATCTGTATCTGCTCTAGGAAATGTCCGTAAGAGAGAATTTAAAACAACGCCCTGATCGCTGGTTTGGGCGTGTAATATAAGTACTAGGGAATCTAAGCATCTAACGTGGCGTGCATATTGGTTTTTGCTTCTACATTTCTTCCTCCCTAAGTTGGCCTCACTTTTAGTTTGATATAACCGTCTGTTTCTTTCTCTCTCTTCCGTTCTAACCTTAACTTTTAAGGGGTTCTCATCCTTTTTATTTTCTAAGGCAATATAATTTTAACTTAAAATTAATAGACTGCGTTAATGTCTTTAACCAGTTATTTATATTTTGGTAAAGTAAAATAGATGTAATAATTTGTATACATTTGTTAGTATAAAATGATAAATTTAAAATATAGGACGAACCAAAGTTTGATTATTAGTGAATTTACATTCAAAATTACTTGATGAAATAGAACCACTTTAACTTAAAGTTAAGGTGAAATCTATCTTAAGTGAACCATAACTTGGATTTCAAGATAGTTTTCGTAGGATGAAATTTTATTGTTAAAATGCAAGAATTTACATAGTAATATTTAATTCTTGTAAAAAACGTTAATTTGAATGTTAATATTTTTACCAAAATCTAATTGGTGAAAAGTATATGTTTAACTCTCACGCTTTTTACTAAAATATATCTTAAATTTTAAGATTTTGGAGCATCAAAATAAATCGTGTTCAAAATAAATTATGAGACTAGAAGAGTTAATTTGTATTTGTTAAATGTCATATCAACACTTGTAATATAAATTTATTATCTTTTTATTAAACTAATTAATCTTATTAAACCACGTATATGATAAAATGAGATTCACATACCAAATTTAACCTAAATTAATTTATTTTTAATTATATTTAATTTTTAATAAACCTTAACAAAAACTAATTAACATAATTTAAATTCAATAATCTATTTAAAACTAATTAAACTATTTTAAAGTAAAAATCATAATTTTTAATAAACCTTAACTAATCCTGATTAACATAATTTGATTATACCTAATTAAACTCTTTTAAACTAAAAAATAATAATTTCTTAGAAATTTACTCCACATCTATATCATCATGGTCGTCATTCTCCTCCCAAGTGTTTAGATTATCATGCCATACAGTTCAGAAAATGGTACGATATCAATACAAGACAAGCCGATATTCCCAATATCGATCTAATGCCGATCAAATTGTAAATTTGAAAAAATATAGAAATTAAATTAAAAAAAGAAAACATAAATGTCTCCTCCTTAACCCTAGTAGCAATAGTCACTACTGTGAGAGCTGAATTTTCTGTTTAAGATTACTCTATCATATTTTGTTTAAGATAAAAATGACATCGTTTTTTTTTAATTAAAGAAGCGCTTTTGTCTAATTCAGAATACTCTATCTTATTAGCCATAACCAAGTCGTGAACGGTGAACCAGTTGACTTCTATCGTGTATGTTTTTTTATTTTTACTTTTTTATTTTTATTTTAATTATATTATTATTACTTTAATAAAAATTAATTTAAATTTTAAAT
>JANQAP020000213.1:51426-69544 GCA_026874005.2 Erythroxylum coriaceum | reverse complement strand
CATGTCTATTCTACTTTAAATTCTAAATTTGGCATTAGATACAAATTACACAATAAATTTTTGAAATGTTAGTAAGGGTAACTTTCATATCATTAAGCACATTGAGGATGTATAAGTGCTAACCTGGACTAGTTTTAGTTGTCATCGAAATTGGAGTTAAACATATCATCGTTTTATTCTAAATCAACTTTTGCAGAATTTACCTCTTAACATTATTAATCAAGGAATGTCGATATGGAGACTAGTTCCGGATGGCCCTAATTCATTCCGTTAGGAGGAATGTGGCAAAATTGTCTCTACTGAGAAAACCAACAATGTAAAAAACATCTCCACTTCATTCACTAATCATCGTTTGCCTTCCATAGCCGATCTTCTGTGTCAAGGTGATTAGTATCATCTGAACAACGTCACTTTCCTTATTATGTACATCTCATTTCCTTTTATGAAGCTATTATATATATTCACATTTGATGGTTTATACTATATGTTGTCTTAAGCTTCCTTGAGTCTCGAAGATGGCATGTATGTCCATAGTGGCAGGAGCGATGTCACAACAATCCGTAAAGAATTAGGGAAATCGATTATTTTGGAAAATTTGTCAATTCCAAATACTTCGTCTGCTCATGCACGTATGCATATCACTCCAATTTCAGTTCATTTAATGGTTTATTAATATGAAAATATCTAACTTCTATACTAATTATGTTTTAGGTATTAAATCTAGTGACTTATTCCTGCATCCTCTACAAGTTTAGCTATAGTGGAAAAGTTGTTGCAAGAGGGTGTGAAAAACCCTACACTAGAGGGAACAACTATTACTGTTCCAATTGGTGCATTCGAATGTGCAAGGACCCTTTTGGGGAATCTAGACATCGGGGACTCATTTACCTTTACCGACTCTCATGTTACTTGGAATCCAAATAAATAATTATATCATTGTCAGTTAGCGAGTCAATCAACTGAACTTAGCTTTAAAGTTTATTTATTGTTGTATTTGTAATAATTTGTCAAACAACATATCTACTACTTAGGGCTTAAGTTGAGTACTATTGAATATAGACTATTATTGTCCTGGTTCTATGACTATATGAATTGGGTAACTTTTAATTCAAAGTTCGTACTACTTCATATATCATATTATTATATTGATAAAATTATTTAAAATTTTTATAACTAATTTTTGCAATGTTAGTAAATACTAATGATTAATTAATACTACTATTTAACACTTAAAATTATGTTGTGAGTTTTTTTTTAATAATATATTGTAAACATTCAAAACAAATCTCCAATAAAACATATCTTCACTATGATAGATTATAAAAATGTTAGTTTAATAATTTATGAAAATGTCAATCATTTAGTGACGATTTCAAGAAATTGTCACCTAATGTATACATTCAGTGACGGTTTTTATAATTCGTCAATGTATGTGCACCATTTGGTGACAATATCTAAAAATTGTCATTGAATGCTTGACATTTAGTGACGATGACAAAAAATCATCGCTGAATGTATTAGCTTTTGTGACCAAATAAAACTTTCATCACCAAATATTGACCTTTTGGTGACACTTCAGAATATCATCACAAAATATAGAAGTTTTGGTGACGATTTTCTGGATTCGTCGCCAAATGTTTGACAAGTTATGATGACGTTTTCTAAAATCATCGCCATAACATTATTTAGTGACGAATATCTGACATTGTCACCCATTGTGCATCATTTAGTGATGATTTTTTTTAATCGTCACTAAATATACAGCATTTGGCGATGATTTGCTCTATACGTCGCTAAAGGTTTTCCCTTTTGCGACACTTTTTGTTTTCATCACTAAATGGTCAGTTTTAGTGACGAATTCTTTTAATCATTGCAATATGTTATCTTTTGGCGACGAATGTCTTTTCGTCACAAAATAAACATCATGAAAGGGTATATTTGTTGTAGTGTTACCTAGCAGGTTAGAGAAATTGAACGAGGATGAACAAGGTCAAGAGACTTTTGATATATTTCAAGAGTGTAGGGAGTCAGTAGAGATTGAGAATCTAAAGATAAGGCATATGTTGAATATGAAAGATTATCAACTAAGGCCCTATCCTGAAGTACCTTACATGGAGGAAGCGCAAACTGTAACACTTGAAGATTATAATTTTGTCACGTAAGGAAAGGATGGAGTCGAACCAGCGACACTAAATAAAGGCACTTCTTGGGAGGCAACTTAAGGGAAGTTTATTTCTTTTCCTTTACATTTTCACATTTCTTTCTTATGTGCATGTATGTTTTTAAGTTTTCAATAAAATGAGAGAGAGAACAAAACAAACAAATAAACATTTTCTCTTTTTCTATTGCTTTTAGGATTATATAGTCATGATTAGAGAGTGAATTGATTAGAAGAATCCATGGCAAATTTAACATGTACTTTTGCTCTTGTGATTAGTTAATGTGCATTATATTTAGAAGAGTAGTGACTAGTGGTAGACAAAAGCCAGTGAGATTTTGAGCCTTGTAAGACTGACACATCCATATTAGTCTCATTGTCTTTGTTTATGTGTGACCTTCATGATATGTACATCCTGACTTTTCCTTGAATTTCTATTTGAGACCATATTTTTATCATATGCATTAACATGAAAATGATATAGGCATTCTTTGTTTTTACAAGATACATTAGTCAAATAACCTACCCATTGATACGAAATTTTTTTTGTTAAGCCCCCTTGAGCTTTACTAGCCTTTCTTTCTATGCTAACCACATTACATGCTTTAAACTGAACCAAATGTCTTACCCAAGCCTTAAAGCTATTGGAGCATTTGTGAATGGTTGATGATTGTGGATGTACAAAAGTATAAGTATGGGGGTCTGTGTATGTATGGGATGGTTAATTATAATTATTAGGATGTTATTTTACATCTTATCAATGAAATTCCTATGTTGATTTAGATTCTTTCAATTTCCAATTGAAAAGAAAAAGAAAGAAAAAGAAAGAAAGAAAAATAGAAAAGCAAAAGAAAAGGAGAAAAAAAGAGAAAAATGTTTGAATAAAAGTATCAAGGAGGAAATGCTGTTGTTTCGCAAAGTTATTCATGATTAATATCTCCTCTTAAAGTTGCAATGAATAGGTGACTTGAGTATAATGCATATGAGGTAGATGTTGCTTTCAAGGGTCACTCCTTACAGTTACAAAGGCTTGTTTATAATCAACTTTTGTGAGTGATATATGCTTGATGTGGTTTCTGGTGTGATAGCTTGACTTTAAGGAAGGAAACATAGTTTTTGCATTCGTTATAATTGATGTACATAATTATGAGTGAATGTTAGTTTTTGTACTTGATGATTATATTGAGTGTTATTCTTATTTTACTAAGGTTCATATGTATGATCATGCTACTTTACCCATATACATCTCACCTTACCCTTGCCCACATTACAACCCTAAAAAATCCTTTGAATCATGATCATATATGTGAACCTTAGTGTTGAAGAAATGAAATGATTTGTAAACTTGTGGAATGTCATGATCATGAATGGAATTTGAGTATACCCATGAATCTATCTTATTTAAACAAATTTGTCCAAGTTTACCATTAGATTGCTCAGTTTCTAAAGGCGATGAATATTGATTGATCATGAGTAGAAGCGTTGCATGTTGAATTCTTGTTATGGTTTTTGAAAGTTATTCATCTTTACTTATGACTATTTATCCTTGGAAAATATGGGAAATAAGTAAATGTTCTTGGTTTTGTGATTTTCATTATGATGGTTTGCCCGAGGATGGTCAAAAGCTAAGTGTAGGAGAAATTGATATGTGCTTAATTGATTGTATATTTATTCAATAACACTTAGTGATTAATGATACAAAAATTTTTAATATACTCACTTCTGTTTATATATGGTTTTAGGCATAATTTGGAAGTGAAAGATCTAAAGTAAGTCGAAAGCACCATATTTGAGTCGTTTTTTGGAGATTCACAATCCTTTTTCTTTATGGAGCAAGTAAAAACAAGAAAATATATGAAGATGATGATTATATGTTGAAAACATAAAGAAGAAGACTACAAGTGGCTCACGGCCAAAAAAGAAACTTCTCACAGACCACTCACACTCGTGACACACCCACTCACCACCGTGAGGCTATGCCACTTCGCCAAAAACCCTAGCTTTTTATTACAAAAGAGAAAAAGGTGCGACGGTAGAGACATGAAATATTTGATGTTTTTGTTTGGGAAAAGTTGGAAAAACGTCTGAAGGGTTTTGAGAGGAATCAAGGCAAAAAGAGGCTCTCATCTACAGAGAGACCCATGGAAGGCCAGACATCCCGACGCCGGTTCGGAAGTGACATCAACGCCGAAGAACTCTGTTAAGAATATTTTTTATTATGTTTGTTATTCTTAATCTCATTTTGGATTGTTTACGTTATCTTGCGCTTATGGATTGGGTATTATGTAAGAATAATCTTGATGCTCTATTGGATTGTTTTTCAAGAGAACCCATTGCTAGAACTTTAAATACAATATGTAATAGTCATGTTTGAATTCATTTGTAGCAACTAATGGTATTACACCATTAGGGATAACATAACCTAGTTTAAATAATCCAAACTTGTAAGATTATTGCTTAGATGAGTCTGTTTTTCTCATTTGTAAGGCGACCGTCTGATTAAACTCAGAGAGCATCTCCTAGGTTATTTGATAGCTCGGGTTAATTAACGAGCTCCTCTTAATTAACTATGACCTAAGAGAAACTAGGATTAACAGAAGTTGTTGTTAATCTATGACCAATAGTTCAAGAAGAGGTATAAGGATAACAATTCAATGAAATATATTTAACTGGGTGTAGGCTGAGATTGAATCAAAGAACTAAATCCCTAATAAATTCATCAATTTCATCAGTTTCAAATGTTTTCATTAGTTTAGTTTTACTTTATTTTGTTATTAAACCAAACCAACCCCCACCCAAAAAAAAAACTAGACACTAATTATTTTCATTTCAAAAGCTTTACACACACTCTCTGTGGGATCGACCTAGATTCACCACTGTTACAGTTGTAGTTCTAGTTATTTTGAGTAGTCTTATGACATTCTATGTCAATTTTGAAAAACAATCCATTGAAACTGCTGCTTACCTTTTAAATATAGTTCCATCCAAATCAATTGACAAAATACCATATGAGATGTGGACTAGTAGAAGACCAAGAATGTCGCATTTAAAGATTTGGGGATGTGATGGTTGTTCGCTCAAGGTTATACCCTCTAAGTTTCAATATTTTTAACCTTGGTAATTACCGCAAGCACACGGGTCGTTCAGGTAGTACCTAAGGTGTCGATCCCACGAGGAAGATAACTAGTCCTAAAATCTAATGACAACTAAGTTTGTAAAACCTAATTAAACAACTATTGCAGTAATTAAAACTAATCAAGAATCAAATATGAGAATTTAAATCACCAAAAGAAGAACAGAAGTAACTTACACAAATAACGTGAATTTCAACCTAGAAGTGACCAATTGAGAGAAAGGGGGAATTTATTCGAAATTAAAGAAAATCTATCCAATTATGAATTTTCTGATTTAATGGGCCTAGACAGTCCTAGAGTGAATTGCTCTCTCTCAAGTCATAATTCTTAACCCTAATTGATATTCCCTAATTCAAATTATGGAAATTGCCATCTCTCGATCTGCAATTTGTCCAAAACCTAAACTATTTCTAACGTTGTCTATTAACCTACTGGGAATCTGTGCTAGATCTCTCGTTACAAGACTTGGCTAGTTTGATTTAATTCTCTACCTATTGATTTACCTAACTCTCGTTAACCTAAATCGATGATTTTTACCTGCTCACCGTCTCAGTTTATTACCCAGTTATGAAGAATTGAATTAAATCACAATAAATTGCAATAAAACACAATCAAAACAATCTTATTAATCTCAAGAATAAATCAACCCAAAGGTGAGTTTAGACAAACATCAACACTCTCCGAAAATATTTCTAATCAATATCCAAAATTCCATACATCAATGAAATCAAAATAACAATTAGAATATACTTTCGGAATGGATCTCGAAGGCGTGACTGTGGGAAACCACCTGTTCTGGGAAGTACATCGCGTCAAGCGTGTCTCTGTGCCTCTCTTCCTTCATCTCCTTCCTCGATCGATTGATCTCTAACTAGGTTTTCACTCGGATTTTGGTAGAGTCTCTCTCTTTTGCAGCTCTTGGCTCTCTCTCCTCCCTCTTTTCTCCTCTCTGACTTCTATCACATCATATTCTATTTATATCTTCGAGGCTCTAGGTCAAAGTTAGGGTCGAAACGGTCCAAAAATTCGTCCAAAATTTGAGTTTTTCTATCAACCCGATGCAATGCACGATCGTGGCCTACCTCGATGGTGGCTGGCACTTTTTCCTTTCTGTCACGATCGTGGCCTGAAGTGCACGATCGTGGCCTGACTTGACGCTCTCTATCACGATCGTGGCTCTTGGTGCAAAATCTTGGCCTAGCTGCTTCTGGTTCTTCCTCTTCTGTCATGATTATGGCCTATATGCACGATCATGGCCTATGCTTTTTAGCTCAAAAACTCTTTAACTCTTCCCGTTCTTCCCTAATTACCCTACAACACTAGCAAACACATCAAGATACGTCAAAAATATACAATTTAAGCTCAAAGATTCAAACTACCCATAAAAACTCTTAAACAAAAAAACTAATCTAATTAAACCCTAAATGCATACTTAACACTCAATTTAACACAAAATGCATAACAAAATAAACCCTAAAACATTATACAAAACACTGCTATCAACATCCCTACACTTAAACATTTGCTTGTCCTCAAGCAAACAAAACAACAACACCTAACAAAACAAACACACCATGCAATAATGTGACAATGGCTCTAATCTTTATGAACTAAATTTAATCTTGGACACACCCATTCGAATTATGTCAAATCATTAACATGCAAAATATGCGTCTAGGGGCTTTGAACTAAATATACAACTAAATCAAGACCAAGTGTTAACCTATTTACCTATTTCAATTGTGCACACACATTAATAATTTTTCGGTCCCTTAGACTCAATAACTATTCATAGGTATAGTTCCATGAAACTTCAAGCCTATTACAAGTCTAGAAGGTTTTTATTTAAAACACATTTTTTAATTATTTTTTCACCCAAGACTTAGCCTTTTACTCGGAGGCAACATTTGTGATGAATGTCAATCCTGTTACTCGACTAAGTCGTTTATTAACAGCTTGGTTGAAATGTCATTATAGCTTTTTTACGCGAAGGCATACATTTGTGATGTGTGTCGATCCGGTTACTCAGCTACATCATGTTTTCAACTGGCTACTAGCTCTATTCATAACCTGAAGGTCAGCGGAATAGTGATTATTAAATTGTTATTAAAAATTTTTTATTGCCTACCTTGTTGCTTTTAGCTATTCGTTTCTATGAAAAAATACTAGTTGAGCTACTTAACCTAAAAGGCCTCAAATTATGAATGAATGTGACAATCTATAGGGTGCTAAATTTACACTAAGTCCTAATTAGGTTGTATATTTATCCCAAAGGCTCCTTAATTCACTAATTTCGCAGACTAATGATTGTTCACAATCTAATAGACCATGTCCAAAATTAAAAGAAATTCACTCAATTTAAGCCATTGACACATTTACACACTTCACACCATGCAACTTATTACTATCATATAGTATGCAAAATTCACATACAAAAGAAAAATATAGAATCCTTCATCATACTTGAACAATACATTGTCCTTAATATGAGAAGAGAGCACACACCCGGGGGACATAAACACAATATACAAAAAACATAAGAAGAAAATACTAACATAAATCAAAACGAAAAGGGATAGAACATGAAATTGTTTATTGTGAAAGAGGTGGTGATGGCTATAGTGCTGAGACCAAATCAGCTTGACATCGAAAATGTTTTCCTATCTTATAAGTGAGTCAAGAGAATAAAAGAATTAGCACTCCAAACCGTTCCAAATTATTCACGACTTTTTTAAGAATTTAAAACAAACCTAACTACACAACAATTTAAACTTACTACTAAACGTACTAATTTATGGTCATTAGCTTGACCTTTATCCTTTAAAACTCACCCAGGATCAATTATGAGTAGCCTGCTTCCACCTTTTTCATTCAACATCAATTTTTTTGCCCATATGTAAGTTATAAATTGCAAGATGATCAAAAGGACAATATTGATCAAATTATGAAAACCAATCAATTTTAGTAATGTCCTTTTCACTAACAGACTGTCAATAAAATAGGGAATAACGAAACTCCCTATATCTTGCATCGAATCTAACAGTTTGTCCTGTATGAAGGTGAATTGCTCTCTTTCTTCCTTCATCACCTTCGTCTCCTCTGCTTCTTCCACTTCATTAACAAAACCTTTATCGCTTCTTCAAACTCGATGTCTGCTATCGTCTATTCATCGTCCTCTTGTTCATCATAAGATTCAAACATCAATTATCCTGATTGAGCTACTAACCTTTGGATTCTTAAATACATCATTCATTTGGAATGTCTCTTCATTATGATCAATCCAAAGGATAGTGTTCTTTGCATAGACATTTACCCAAGAATTTTTTATTTCCACATATGGTATATCCAGGACTGGTGAATAATAGAGAGGGTTGGAATTCTTTTCCTCGTACACTTCCATCGTCTTTTGGCTGCCAATGACTTGGGGTTCGGCATGGTATTCCTTTGGTTCTTCTAGCTCTACCCCATTCCTAAGTGGGATAGCCTCGTATTGCTCTAGTTGTTGTAATTCCATTTTTCTCAAAATGTCTTCCACACTTCTCTTACAAAATTCATGGGAAAGCTGTCTTACTTGAATCTCTAAGTTATGAATAGAAGCGGCATGATTTTCCGTCACTTGATCAATTTGCTCTTCTAGTCTCTTCTGTCCTTCTTCTATATCTGAGAGCTTATCCAAGATCTTGTCCAATTTAGCATCCCATGAACTGGATTCGTCATGTTTAAATTCAATTAGATCTTGGTGTCCCATGTGAGTACTTTCATTATTAGACCAATAGAAATCTGGGTAGTTCTGCCACCCCGAAGTGTACATGGTCCAATAAGGGTAGTTATTTCCCCAACCATATTATGACTCATTGTAATTCTCAAAATTTTCTTGCTCCCTATAATATCTATCTTCCATCATTGCTCAGCATTCAACTCTTCAGATATCCCATTCGAAGATGTCTCGATGTGTCTTTACTTTATGCCCTAATTTTTTTTAATTAGTGGACAAGCCTTAGACTAAAGAACTAAATTGCCTTCCTCGGTAATGGCAACAAAAACTTGTTCGCTTAAGGTTACACGCTCTAAGTTTCAATATTTTTAACCTTGGTAATTACCGTAAGCGCATGGGTCGTTCACGTAGTACCTAAGGTGTCGATCCTACGAGGAAGATAACTAGTCCTAAAATCTAACAGCACCTAAGTTTGCAAAACCTAATTAAACAACTATTGCAGTAATTAAAACTAATCAAGAATCAAATATGAGAATTTAAATCATCAAAAGAACAAACATAAGCAACTTACACAAATAGCCTAAATTTCAACCTAGAAGTGACCAATTGAGAGAAAGGGGGAATTTATTAGAAATTAAAAAAAATCTATCCAATTATGAATTTTCCAATTTAATGGGCCTAGACGGTCCTAAGGTGAATTCCTTAATTCAAATTATGGAAATTGCGATCCCTCGATCCGTAATTTGTCCAAAACCTAAATTAGTTCTATACTGGGAATCTGTGCTCGATCTCTCGTGACAAAACTCGACCAGTTTGATTCAATTCTCTACCTATCGATTTACCTAACTCTCGTTAACCTAAATCGATGATTTTTATTAGCTCACCCTCCCAGTTTATTGCGTAGTTATGAAGAATCGAATTAAATCACAATAAATCGAAATAAAACACAATCAAAATAATCTTATTAA
This sequence comes from Erythroxylum coriaceum, assembly GCA_026874005.2. Taxonomy (NCBI): domain Eukaryota; kingdom Viridiplantae; phylum Streptophyta; class Magnoliopsida; order Malpighiales; family Erythroxylaceae; genus Erythroxylum; species Erythroxylum coriaceum. The sequence goes on along the minus strand of JANQAP020000213.1, from coordinate 59,569 downwards.
TCTCAAGAATAAATCAACCCAAAGGTAAGTTTATGCAAACATCAACACTCTACGAAAAACATTTCTAATCAATCTCTAAAATTCCATACATCAATGAAATCGAAATAACAATTAGAATATACTTTCGGAATGGATCTCGGAGGTACGACTGCAGGAAACCACTTGATTTGGGAAGTACGTCGTGTTAAGCGTGTCTTTGTGCCTCTCTTCCTTCGTCTCCTTCCTCGATCGATTGATCTCTATCTAGGTTTTCACTCGAATTTTGGCAGAGTCTCTCTCTTTTATAGCTCTTGGCTCTCTCTCCTCCCTCTTTTCTCCTCTCTGACTTCTGTCACATCATATTCTATTTATATCTTCGAGGCTCTAGGTCAAAGTCGAGGTCGAAAAGGTCCAAAAATTTATCTGAAACTTGAATTTTTCTGTCAGTCGGACGCAGTGCAAGATCGTGGCCCTACCTGCCACGATCGTGGCTAGCACTTTTTCCTTTCTGTCATGATCGTGGCCTGACTTGACGCTCTCTGTCATGATCATGGCTCTTGATGCACGATCGTGGCCTGGCTGCTTCTGGTTCTTCCTCTTCTGTCACGATCGTGGCCTATGTGCACCATCGTGGCCTATGCTTGTTGGCCTGAAAACTCTTTAACTCTTCCCGTTCTTCCCTGTTTACCCTACAACACTAGCAAACACATCAAGGTACCTCAAAAATATACAATTTAAGCTCAAAGATTCAAACTAACCTATAAAAACTCTTAAATACAAAAACTAATCTAATTAAACCCTTAATGCATACTCAACACTCAATTTAACACAAAATGCATAACAAATTAAACCCTAAAATATCATACAAAACACTATAATCAATGGCTATGTGAAGCGTGCTATATATGATAAGCTTCAAGCTAAATCAAATAAATGCAAATTTGTGGGGTATCCGAAAGAGAGTTTTGAATATCAATTTTACCATCCTACTGAGCAAAAGATGTTCATCTCAAGACATGCTACATTCTTAGAAAGAGAATTTGTTTTCAAAGAAAATAATGGGAGTGAGGTAGAACCTAGTGAAGTTCAGGAACCACAAATTCACTTCAAGATGGAACAAGAATAAGTTGATACATATAATGCACAACCGAGAGTTGAAGAGACACATAATCCTTGATGCACTAATAGGATACATCATCCCCCCACCATTAGATTAGATCTACATATTGAGCAGGGGAAGGGTAATGTATTGCTCATACATAATGAGCCTACTAATTTTAAAGAAGCAATGTTTGACACCAATTCTTTAAAATGGAAAGAAGCCATAAGATCTAAAACAGAATCCATATACATTAACCAAATATGGACTTTGGTGAATGCATTTGATAATATTGTACCTGGATGTAAGTGGGCTTTAAGAGAAAAGCTGACATAGATGGTAATGTACATACGTACAAAACGAGGTTAGCGGCTAAAAGTTACAAACAAAAACAAGAAGTTAACTTTGATGAAACCTTTTCGCCAGAAGCTATGCTAAAATCCATAAGGATCTCGTTGGCTATAGCTATATATCATGATTATTAAATCTAGTAGATAGATGTCAAAAACATCATTTTTTGATGGGAATTGGCAGGAGGATGTGTATATGACACAACCTAAAGGTTTTGAATCCAGGAGATTTCCCAATCAAGTATACAAGATGTAAAAGTCCATTTATGGACTTAAGCAAGCGTCATGTCCATTTATAGACTTAAGCAAGCATCATGAAGTTGGAACATTCATTTTGATGAGATAATCAAAGAGATTAATTTTATCAAAAATATGGATGGACCATCTGTTTATAAGAAACTTAGTGAGAGTATAATCGTTTTTTTAGTGCTATACGTGGATGACATATTACTAATTGAAAATGACATATCTATGCTTTAGTATGTAAAGATTTGGTTATCCAAGATTTTCTTTATGAAGGATATGGGAGAAGCAACCTATATTCTAGGAATAAAGATCTATAGGGATAGATCAAAGAGGTTGCTTCAGTTATCCCAAGTCATATACATAAAGTGTTAAAGACGTTTAGGATGGAGAATTCCAAGAAGAGATTCTTACCCATTTCGCATGGGATTTCTCTCTCATAGAGTATGTGTCTAAAGACACAAGAGGAGATAGATAAAATAGATTGTATTCCATGTGCTTCGTCAATTGGATTAATCATTTATGCGATGCTATGTGTTAGAATAGATGTCTCTTATGTTTTGTGCATAACGAGCAGGTTTCAAGCCAATCTAGGTGAGTGTCACTGGATATTTGTGAAAAACATCTTAAAGTACTTAAGAAGAATTAAAGATGTTTTCTTGTTCTATGAAGGAGCTAAACTAAGAGTTTAAAGATATTCAAATGCCAATTTTTAGTCAGATCTCAATGATAGTAGATCACAGTCAAGGTACATCTTCACAACAAATGTTGGTACGGTAAGATGGAAGAGTTTCAAACAACTAACCATTGCAAATTCAACAACCAACGTAGAGTACATTTCAGTGTTAGAGGTGGCAAAAGAAGCGGTTTGAATCAAGAAGTTCATCACTAAACTTAGAGTGGCTCCTAGCATTATTGAGTGATAGGTGTGATTTGCATCATTTTTTAGGATTTAATTTATTATGTATTAAGTGTTAATTTGAGTGTTTAGTGTGTGTTTAGGTTAGAATTGTGTTAGTTTATGTGTTTAGAATTGTGTTAGTTTATATGTTTAAGTGTTTTTATGGGTTAGTATAAGTCTTTGAGCTTCAATATTATGTTTTTGAGGTACCTTGATGTGTTTGTTAGTGTTTCAGGGCCAATGTCGAAGAACAAAAAAGTTTCAGAGACTTTCGGGCCAAAACCATGGCCTATAATCATGGCACAATAGACCACAATCGTGATAGAAACATGTAACATAGACCACGATCGTAGCCTAAGGGACACTATCGTGACAAAAAACTCTGCCCCAGCTTACGATCGTGGCATTTGGGCCACGATTGTGACAGAAAGGTTTGATGCTGGCCAAGATTGTGGTATACAGGGCCACGATTGTGGCCTATGTCTGGCAGATGCGCAAACAAGAGAAAAAGTCAAGTTTCAAGGGATTTTTCAGACTGTTTTGACCCCGAAAAGACCCTAGGGCTACCAAAATATTTAAAGAATAGAAGATGGGAGCTTTTGCATCAACCATATCCCAAACCCTAGAGAGTTTTATCGAGAGATTGAGGAAGGAAACGAAGGAAGAGAGACATGGAGACGAAGCCTACGCGAAGTATTTCTCGAAACAGGAGGTTTCCAGTCATTGCTGCCTCCTTCATTCCACTCGAAGTATATTTTTGGTTTTATTTCATTCTTTATGATTGTATAGAATTTGAGATAGCCATAGATGATAAATTCATGAATGTTGAGGAATTGTCTAAACTCACCTTTGGGAATTTTGTCTTTGATATTAATAAAATTTGTTTTATTGCATTTTTATTAAATTATTTGTGATTCAAATTCTACACTTTATAATTTGGTAACAAACTGAGAGGGTTAACTGGGTGAAAATCATTAAATTGGGCTAACGAGCGTTAGGTAATTTAATCGATCAAGAATTGAATCAAACTGGTAAATTTATGTAACGAGAGATCTTGCATAGGTTTTTGGTAGTTTATTGGACAACTTAACATCTAATTTAGGTTTGGGATAAATTGTGAATCGAGAGGTTACAATTTCTCATTATCTGATTAGAGTTAATGATTATAACTCGAGACAGAGTAATCAACCTTAAGACCGTCTAGAGCCGGTAATTCAATAAACTCAAAATGAATTAGGTTTTCGTTAAAGTTAGATAAAAATCTCTATTCTCTCAATTGGTAGTTTTTAGGTTGTTTTGTGATTGGGTGTGAATTGCTATCTTGTTTATATTTTCGAATTTGATTATTGGAAATAATTGTGTGATTGAATAATTTTTTGTTTAGTTTTGTTTATTTTGAATTGTTGCGAATTAAGTTTAGCCTTAGATTTTAGGATTAGAGTAACCCTCCTCGTGGGATCAACATCTTAGGTACTACGTGAATGACCAGTGCACTTGTAGAATATCAAGGTTTAAAAATATTAAAACTTTGTCACATCGAAGCCTGCGATCATTAAGCCTATAGTATTGTATTGTGACAATAACAGTGCTATTACGTAGTCAAAGGAAATAAGGTCTCATCAACGGTCTAAACATGTACTCAAAAAGTTTCACTTAAACAGGGAGATAATGGAGTAAAAAAGCATAGCATTGAAGCGAGTTCTCACTAAAGAGAATCTTGCAAATACTCTCATTAAGCTATTATCTCAAAAGAGACAAGATCGACATATAGATAGATATGGTATTAGATACATACGTTATTGGCTTTAGTGCAAGTGAGAGATTGTTAGTTTATGCCTTTGCAGCCAATCAGTTGGGTGCAATTTAATGTATGACATTATTATTTAATTAATGAAAAGGTGTTCTTTATCTTTCCATATCAAATTAATTAAATTCGATGTTTTAATACTAAAGGTAAAATCTCTGAAATAATTACCATGTAATTGAAATTATGATGAGATCATAATTGTGAGATTTAATTTACATTTACATATTGTTCTTAAATGTTCCTAGTTATAGTTTCATCAAGAGGGGATATTGTTGAAATAGTAAAACTAGCACACATTATGTTTCTTTCCTATGAAGAAAGTAATTGATTTCATAAATTAGAGTATGGAGATACTTAAACTAATGTATGGGTGATTATTAGAAAATAAATCACTAAAATGACCTGACTATGAGAATCCCAAATGGAATATTACTTATGCGTATGTGGATTTGCTCATAATGATGGTTATATAATTGATCTTTAGTCTTGAAATTTTCAAAATATCTAGTGTGGGAATTACTGTGTTCTTATACTACTTATAAATCATCTTAGGATAATTCAGTTAGTAGTAGTTAGATGCACTATGACCATACGGAGATAGTTGAATAAGTCAATAAAGGATTCGTCACTCTAAAGTAATTAGAGAGAATGTTCTACTATTCTTGATTAATAGTGATTTATGGAATTCTCTAGCTAGAGTGAATTGATATTTGAAAAGGCGTTTTCAAATATCAATTATTAATTAGCAAGAACAAACATGATTGGATGAAAAGAGCAGACACTGTATCCATACTCTATCCAATTAGAACATTGGATAACGAAAGGATTAAATTATACATCATAACCATACATGGATATTTAAGTCAAACCATTTTAACATTCCTCATATTTGGGTGGTCATGACATGTTGCTAGACTTCAATTTTGATATATGATTATGAATTGTTTAATTAGAGAATTAAAGATAAATTAAAAGGAGTTTTAATTTATCTAATTCTAATTGTGAACTAGAATTATAATTTATCATTGCCAATATATTAGGAACCTAATGGGTCACACATTAAAGAGCAACTTATGAAGGAAAAACCAAATTTAATTAAGTTGGACTTAATTATAAAGTTTGAGAAACTTTAGGGATCAATTTAATTTTATTATAATTAAATTAATTATAATTAGAGTAGGACTTTAATTATAATTAAGGAAATTTAATTTTAATAAAAATTACAAAACCCTAAAGCTATTTTTATAAATAGGAATAAGTGCTAAGGAGTTAGCACTCTTGCTTAGCTCCTCTCAAACTATTGAGAAGCTGCTCTGTGGATACCATCAAAGGCTGGATAAGTGAACAGCTCCTGGTTAAACAAATCGAAAAGCTTTCAAATAATTTCAATAGGAAAAGCAAATCAGGTACGATTTCTTACTTCACGATTTGTGTTTTTATTCAAGTTAATCAATTATTAGGATCTGATCGGACACTGTAAATTTTTTTATTTTTGTTGTGCCTGTGATTCGATCAAAGTTGATTTCTAACATCTACTTCATTATTAAGTCTACCTACTCTTTTTAATAATCTATTTCATCCGATGCAACTTCATAGCCTAATATATCATATATTAAATTAGGTTAATTGCAAAAAAGCAATTTCATAGCCTAATATATCTTGTATTTAATTGCATTGATTGCAAAAATAATTCCAAACTTTGGTCAATTTTGCAATTATAGCCCGAACTTTAAATAATGGTAATAAAATGATCAAACTTTCAATTTTTTTCAATTATAGCCCGACGTTAGTTTATCCGTTATGTTTGCTAACGTGACATGCTACGTGTCCAAAAACTCTTATTATTAGTACACATCAGCAGTGGTTAATATAACCAATCCTTATTAATAAAACGACATCGTTTAATCACTTTAGTAAACAACGTCATTTTATTAAAATGACTTAACCCCCTTTCTTTTTCAATTTGCTAAACTAGATTGTGAACTCTCCGACTCTAATCCCTTCGTTCAGCGTGCTCTCCGACTCTCACCACCTTCCTTTTCAATTTACATAAATTTGTTTGATTATTCAATCTTTGTTCTTTAATATGTATTTGATCCAAGCCTCTAATCTTCCCACTTCCTTCTTTCATTTATGGCCTTTAACCCCTAAAATCTTAAATTAATTACTAAAAAAATTTCAAACTTTGCTCAATTTTGTAATTATAGCCCAAACTTCAAAAAGTGACAATAAATGCTCAAACTTTCAAATTTTTTAAATTCTAGCCCGAACTTTAAAAAGTGGCAATAAAATGCTCAAACTTTCAAATTTTTTAAATTCTAGCCCGACTTTAGTTTCTATGATAAGTTTGTTGATGTGGCTTTGTTTCTGACTCAATTACTCAAGCTAAGGGACATATTGGAACCAACTGTGTTTTGTAAAATAAGAAATGGGAAAAAGCCTCCTTTTGGTTTGATAATTAGATAGGTAGATGCCCTGTAATCAAAATACCCTGAGCTGTGCTTAGTTGGAATTCTATCCCTATCCATTCCAAGGTTAACTCTATCCTAATATAGGGACAATGAAGCAAAATCCATCTAGAGTTACAGTATGTCATTCCTAATTACATTCCTCATCTTGGAAGAAAGGATTCTTATCAAAGCCTCAACCAACCTCCAGGTATCTTTAATTCTTTAAGGTTTAGGTATTGGTTGGTCCCTAATACCGCTAAGGTGGAATGGTCCTCAGTTTTATGACATGGTTCTCTCATTCCTAGTTACTTTTTCATATTATGGTTAGATAAATTGAGCATGTTAGACAATGTTCCTTACATAGCTACCAATACTGTTTTCATTCTATGTGGAATAAAGGACGAGTCTAATGACCATGTTTTCTTCTTTTGTGGTCTTTCTATAATTATATGGAACAAAATACAAGACCTGTGCCTATAACCCAACATTAGGAGTAAGATTATGGATGCTTTTGAATGGCTCCTAAAGCTGAAAGATTCTTCCTCATTTAGTAAGGTGGTATTTATCATCTCTTTTGATTCAACTGTTAAAGAATTAATGAGAGAGAGAAACCTAAGGAGATTTTAGAATAAGGCTTGCATGAGGGATGGATTTTGTTCTCCCTAATTTCTAGAATTAGGGAGCAATTACTTTGTATATGAGGATCAGACAGAGTAACTCTTAATCTAGCAGCATCATGGATAATTAACTAATAAAATTCCTAATTCTTAAAGCAAGTACACCCAATTAGTAACAATCATAAGGAAGAAAATCTCTTACATGAAGAACAATCGAGCTGTGTATAGTAGGGTAGTGTTATGTTCCAATCGAGCTGTGTATAGTGGGGTTGTGTTATTGTTAGCCCCCAAATTTTTTTATTTATTAACCATGATTTAAATGAATTATGAGGTGATGATAGATTAATTTTTGGAGTTAATTTGTTATGACAAGATTAGGAGGATTTATAGCATGGATTGATGGAATTTGAAGTATTAAATTGAAGAATTAAGAATGCATAAGGGTATTTTTAAAAGACCACTTAAGTTTAAATAGGTTAAGGCATTACATGGAAGGGCAAATTGGAAATTTCACACTCATTAAAGGTATAAAAAGAGAAGAAATAAATGAAGTCTTGCATTTTAGGGAAGCAAAAATCGTGAGTGAAAGAAGAGAAAGGAGAACAAAAGAAGAGAAAAGCTAGGGTTTGAAGATCTTGAAGATTTTGAAGCTTCAACAAGTAAGTATGAGTATTAACCCTTCTTGATTGTTAGATGA
>JANQAP020000213.1:31001-47054 GCA_026874005.2 Erythroxylum coriaceum | reverse complement strand
ATTAAGGAATTTAATTTTAATAAAAATTACAAAACCCTAATGCTTTTTCTATAAGTAGGAATAAACATCATGGAGCTAGCACACCTGCTTAATTCTTCTCAAAGTGTTAAGAAGCTACTTTGTGGACAACAATAGAGGCTGGACAAGTGAACGACTTGTGATTTCAACGAGAAAAAGAATCAGGTATGATTTCTTATTTTAGGATTTGTATTTTTATACAAATTGTTCAATTATCAAGATATGATCGGAAACCGTAAAAATTTTATTCCAGACTAGTTGGCCTTATAAATGACATGTAACAAGCAATGGACAAAATAGGAAAAACTTTGGTAAAGGGTGCATAAAATATGATTGAACTGGTGAAAGAAAACTTTCTGCTATACAGAGTCTACATGCAAAATAGGAGAAAGAATTACAAAGAAATAAATGAAAATTAAATGGAAGTATTAGGATGCGAGAGTTCCTACCTTATGCAAATAAAAAATTTCCACAGAAACCAGGATAAGAAGCAATTTTGATTGGAAAAGCTGGAGCACTGAGTAGACATTTTCTTAGAAAAGGGAAATGGAATCATTCTCCTTCTTATACAAACAAAAGTGTCACTCTTTGAGGAGGACAGAGTGAATAAACCTGACGTTGAAAGTCGAAAATATTAAGCTCAACGAGCAGTTGGATGTTACCTCGAAAAGATAATTATGCGAAAGAAACAGAATAGTGATGAGCTGCCGAGCCACATCCACATGCATTGCCCAATCTTTAAGCTCAAAATTCCAAAAAACCAATCCTCAAAAGACCACCTGCCTAACGCAACGCAGCATCAATTTTGTATTGTTTTCTGTCATAATAAAACCTAAAGAGCTGCACTCCAATGTGCCCATTGCACAATCAATTCAACCTTCCCATTTGTATACATGGAACGAGGAACCGAACAACTGATAAACATACAAACCAAAACAAGCATCAAGCCACAATCTTTGTTAGGCAAATTCATACAGTGAGTTCTTCATGAATCGAAAGCTCCATTTTATTTCCACGAAAAGCATAAATTAGAACAAATAACACCAACGCGCATTAGACTTCTTTAGTAAAATTTGGAAGGCTTTTCTTTATTCATGATTCTTCATATTAGTTTTTACAAATTGGTTGTAATACTAATACCCCTCTCACACATGTTCTTAACCTTTTGTAATCTAAAGAAGAATAATACGCGGCACAGAATCCTGATACCACTTTTTAACAGATTCCTAAAGAATTAAGAGAACTCATAATCCAACCCTGGATTTGGTGATCTTTGGAAATTAACTCTCTCTCCTTCTCGGAGCTGATTTTGTAGCATGTAACATAGACTCCACTACCTGATCACGATTGTTCTAAAAGAGAGTGTTCAATGGATAGACGAGTGAGTACGTTTTAATTGCATGGAACTTGGGACTTGAATAGGCCCCAACTCCCAAGTAAAGGAACTGTCGCTTGTCAGAATTAAGATGGTCAAAGTTAAATTAATGTCATGCATGGTGGCAGGGAAATTGCACAAAATCGCAATTGTTTCGCTTTCATGACTGGTTTTGCGATCCAAACTCATAAACGACCTGATTCATTACAGGTTGGTAGTAATTAAAAGCCATAGCTAATCGTATAATTGAACAATTATGGTGTTAAGAGTTACTATAAGCTTTAAGAAAGGGGAGGGGTCACACAAAATCACGATCTGAGACAACCATGAAGAAGAAGGAGCTATTACATACATGCGTTGTCCAAATGACAAATTAGGCTTTGAGGTCCCATCCTATATGTAAGCAACTAAAGATTAGGATGTTGCGAGTGAGTCTCGTTTTGTTATGTGTCACAGAACAAGGAATCATTAAATGAACATGTGTTTATGTGCTTCTTCCCTCAGCAGAATCATGACATTTGGCTTTGCAAACTGCCAAAACCTGTTTGACATGTTGTCCTCTTTCTTCCTTTGTTCTTGGCCCAACCTAACCTTCCCATGTGCCTCTTCCTTGCTCTTGGCCCCTTCCTACTTTGTTGGTGGTTGGATTTTGCCAACTCAAAAGTGATTCCTCTATTTTGTCCTTTATTTGCTTAAGCTTATCAACATTAATCAACTCATTCTGTACCTTATATCACCACATCAACAATTAAGATTTCAATAGCTATAAACTTTAGCGTGTACAAAATGAGAGGCAAACAGCATTTCAACCTCTGATTTATCTGCACAAATTTAGATAATTTTATACATGTCTATGTAGACTGAAGTTGCATATCAACATTTTAACTCAAAAGGTTGTGGTATAATACTACCTAATTGGCAGAAGAATATGCAATTACTAACACAACCTAGACAAGTCAGTTAGCGTGCCATGTGGATATTTGAAAGCCACGTGGCTCATACATGTCAGCATCGGGTATCCCTCAGGAGGTGACATGCAGCATATCAACCAAGTACAAGCGTCATAATTTTAAAGGAAAAGTGAGCTTGAAAACAAAACTTCATGAAGGCTGCCTTTGAATTGACATTGTGCCCTTGTAAACTATTAAAAGGTTAAGCAATCTTCCATTGCTTAAGCAAATGTACTTTCAATGTTTGTTATTATTTCCTCTTGCCTTCAAGTCTTGATGGGTTATGTTGGTCCTTCAATAATCATAAATTAAACCAGTTCTTGTACCCAATTAGTCTAACATGTCAAGTGGGTTAGTGTTGCCGATAACAATTTCTAATCAATCAACACGGAAATGACCATAATTAACTTGTCTAGGACCTATTTTAATGCTTTTTGAAGTTTGAAGGCAATATAGACAGCTTTGTTTGTTTCCTAATGGAATGGAAGCTTTCGAGATTGAGGGCTATAGAAAGCTAAAACAAAATGCCAAACTTTGGTTTGAAAATTCAAATGTAGAAGCTAATAGCTAGGCATGGTCCCCTAAGGCTAATAATGGTGCCATCCCATTCTTAATCAAGCAATAGTTGTATAACATGAAGGCTTAACTTGAAAGGGACACCAATGTTTCTTTTTGGTGGCTTATGTGTTTCTCTTGATTAATAATTAAAACACCTTTCTTTTCTTAGTCTTCACATTCATTCCATGTGAACTAATGAGTACCTATTCATATAATATTTTCCTAAATGAAAATTAGTCTGAAGAAATTGTTTGGAATGGTTCTAACCTTGTGCGTGGAGTTTAATAGGAATAGTTGACAATGTACTTTTTCTTTTGTATTTCATAAAGCTTGTGAAAGCCAAAGAAAAAGAGAGCAGCTTCTTAAATAAAGAGCACATGGATGCATGTGAGAATGGAGGAAGCATTCATAATTTCAACGAAAAGGCACATAAAATAATCGAGAATGTGTGATATGATGTACAAAAGAAAAATGCATACATAACATACGTGGTGCAAGTATGACCAATTTTAAATAAAATCCAAAACACTTAGTCATCTAGTTCTGGATAAGGACACTAGAAAAGTAATGAAATAATAGTCAAATTGAAAATGAAATAAAAAGAAAATATTTATAATGAGTAAAAATAGCAGAAGAATAATAAGAGAAATGTCTTTTGTCTGTAGTCTGGCAATTAGCATGTGACAAGGGTTGGGGTTACAGAAACACAGGTTGATACGGTCACATGGAAGCCACTCGTGGGGGATGGTGGTGGGGTGGGGGCTGCCCTGCCTGTAATGCACTGTAATGACTGCTGAGAGAGGTCTGGTCCGGTCTGGTCTGGTGAGGCGTTGCGTGGTGTGGTCAGGTCAGGTCAAAAATTGGGGTGAGTGTTGTGTTGTAGGGCCCAACCCATTTGACGCGCACATGTTGCTACTCTGTCTTTGCTCTCACTCACTCTACTTGTACGCTTTAACAGGACACATACTAACACACACTCTGGGGGGCCTGTCAAAACACAGCCAGAAGAAGGAGGGGCTTTTTTCTTTTCCTTGGTTTTCATAGTAACATCGCAAAGCATCCGCTTCTTTTCTTATTGTCAATAGAAGGTGGTGACTACTGAGGGGTAAATTATTGTCCAAAGAAAGTATATTGTTACAGTCGGATCTTGTTTTAATTTTCCTGTTCTGGAAAGGTATTTTATAAATAATTTAAAATAACGACCTTTTAAGAATTAAATAAAATTATACCTTTTACTTTCTAATTGACAAACGCTCACTAGTCACTTCCACCATGGATTTGGTATGTCCAAACAATGGTAGACTAAAAAGTACCTAACCTAACCCCCAACAGTAATCTCTTCTTATAATACATTTAAGTGTGCAATCTTATAAACCTTCTCCAACTAATGTTAACTTTTCTTTCCCTTACTTACTTTTTTCCTTTTTTTTTTTCTTCCCTTAAATATTTGTCGGCATTAGAATAGGATTTGATTAATTTACATTAACGAAACATATAATTAAAAATTGGAGTTCAAAACAAAAGAAAAGTCATGTATACAAATCAAGTACATGAACTGGATTTATAATATAAAAAGAAAAAAAATACATTAAAAATGTAACAACACCTGGCGTAACTACCAAGACGATGAAGCCGTCCCGTCACCGCTACCACCACCACCGCCACCCCCGAGAATCTCAGTGAGTGCCGTCATGGCTTTGACTTGCATCTCCAAAGCCGCTATATAATCCTTAGCTTCTTCTAGAAGACTCGTATACGGAACTTTCCGGCAACCAGGAACCAGCCGACTCAGACGACGCAGACGCTTCTCTACCGCCGTAATCCTCTTACTCTCACCTCTCGCCACCTCCTTCCTCCTCAGCCGGCTCTCTCCAGTTACCTTCACCTTCTTCACCTTTCTAACTCTCAGCCGGATGCGGCTGGCCAGAATCGCTCGGCTCCATCTGGTCGTACCTCTGGCCGTCGTCGCCAGAACTCGGTCGGCGGTTTCTCGGACTTCTCTCTCTTTCAACGTCGGAGAAGAGGGCCGGCGAGTTCTCCGGAGTGCTTCGAGAAGCTTTGATGAATAGATCCGCTGCGCAGCATCGCCTCTCCATCTAGTTCCAGTAGGAACGCGACTCCTCCGGACGACGTTGTCTCCGTTGCTATCCTGCGCTTCAGAGGCGACTTTTCTTCTCTTCTTCCTCGTCTCATCATATTGTGACGTGTCTATAATCGATTCCATGCTCGAAACCAAAAGTGACATGATGCACAACACAATTCAATTCCTCTTTGAGTACCTGAAAGTAAGTGAAAGTGTGTTATAAGAATCAAATAGCCAACTAAATAGACGATGAGACGTATGCATATATATATATATATATATATATATACCTTTTCTTTTGAAAGCGAAGGTACGTCGTGAGTGATCGGAACCAGCACCAAATAAACAGTGACGATGAGATAGAGGCGTTGTTGTGGCGATGGTTATCGGCGTGCCTGTGGTGGTGCTGGCTGTGGCTTGTAGAGGGAGAGAAAGAGAGAGAGAGAGTGGAAATAGAGGGAAAGAGGAGAGGTGGGAAGGCTTTAAAGCAATTCACGGGAAACCATGCGGTCTTTCTGTATCTTTTGTTCTGTTTTCTTTTTTTTTTTTTATTTGGTTTCTAATTTCCTATAACGTCCTCTCCCTTATGTTTTATGCTGATATTGATAATAGTGATATTATTATTTAGAGTAGTTGGAACTTGGAAGAGCATGAGTTTTATGTACTATTATTAATAATAATATCTAATATTTATATATTTAAAATTATACAGTTCACTAAATTAAGCCCCCACTAAATTATAGGCTGGCCTTTGTAAGTTTCATTTTTTATTGGGATCGTATAATTACATTTTATCGACACGCCCATTTTTTTGTCACCATATTACGGTTTAGAATTATAGAAATTACTTTTTTGTAAAATATAAAAAAATGCTATGATTGATATCTCTCTCTTAACACTAACAAAACGGAGAGCTTTATTTGTTAAAATTGCTATTGTTATTGTTGTATATAAACTTTTTTGTTTTTTTCATGAGTTACAATACAAAATTATGACTATTTCAGAATACCAATTTTCACAAACTCTGCAACCTTAATTTGAGATAATATGATAAACGCACCTACATCTCGTTTTCAAGTTTGCTTGAATATGACAGAGAAAAGAAAAAGACATCCAAGTAACCAACTTTCTAAGGCATCTAAACAGCACCGCTGATCTTTGATTAACCCACCCAAATCCAATCGCTTGCGATTATTCTAATGCTTGTGTTTCAATCACCTTAACTTGCTCACCAAGACAAAAGAGAGAGAATAATTAGGTCAACTAAAATGGATAATGCTCTTGCTGGTTTTTAATGTTTGGTTTGTTTTGTACGTCAAACCGTGTCAGTTGAAAGTTGAAACATTTCTTTATCCTACACAGTCACGGATCATAAAAAACGTGCAATTCTCAGTTGAGGGAAGTGAATCCACATCATCTTTTACCAAACTCATTCATATCATCATCATCATCATATCATGTTTATATAAGATGGAGGGGAATTACTACCCATGTCCTGAGTTTAACTTAGTACAGTGCTCATAAACAAGATCCATGGCTGTGTTACTATATTATATAAATATAAAGCACTAGTAAAATATTATCTTTTCTGTCTTTTCTGCATATCTTTTCTTCCAAGTTAATTATCACAGAAGAGCATTGGGCATGAAATGAAACTATGCATTGTGTAATATATAGTAACAATGTAGTTTTTGTGTGTGCTTAAAGGGATTTGTTTTTATTCTGAGCAGCCAATGATTAATGCAAAATAATAAAAAGAAACACACACACACACACACAATGATGGAGAAAAGGAAGGGGCATGTGGTTGTTTTTCATCTTTTCATTGCCACATCGCCTCTAAGTTCCAAACACTTTGCCATGGAAGCATTTATTCTCAAGCGTCAATTTATGCTCTTGTAGGCACGGTTACTGAAACACAAAGAGTTACTTGGATTGGGTTTGGATTTTCAGATACAAAACTCCACAGACTTTGCTTGTAACACTGACACAGTAACTGAAGAAAAGTAAACGAGTTTCAGTTGGCGAAAGAGGAAAGTAAATATCTTAGAGTCAGAAAAAACAAAAAAAAAAAAGAGAAGAGATGACTCACATTATGTGACATGCCAGAGGTGCTTTGCCTCCTTGAGAGAGACACGCCTAAAAGTTGCAGAGAGACAACCAAGTTGAGATTATTCTAAGTTAAACCACTACTCCACTGTTTCTACTTACAGAAGATGAGGAAATATAAATTACGTTCACTGTATGTTAACTACATAATTGTCTCTTGATTTGAAGAATGATGTGATTTACTTGTAAGAAAGAATTTACAATCCAATATTTTAAAATTTCTTAGTTGAATTGAGTATAGATGAACCAAACAGATACAGATAAATATCATCTTGATCGTTAACAACAAGTTGCTTAATTGCATCCTTGGAAAAAGAATAGGGCTCCAGTATCAATCTATTGGGATTTAAAACCAGATTCTCACTTATCCATTTCACTGCAACTTTCTAAGAAGCAGACAATTGGATTTGATTAATTATGGCTAAAAGCATGATTTGTTAAGGCTAATAGCTGGATAGAAAATGACGTTGTTAACTTAGAAACATGTGATTTGCGCAATACAGGCGGCTCTCATCAAACTGCTCCCTAACATGGCATCTCCAATTAAATAATTACAATGCTCTTGTCATTTTCCTCTAGTCAATATTCAATAATTCCAATTTGCTTATTGTTTCCATATTAACAAAGCAAACTCAAACTCATCTTCTTGTTTCTCATCACCCCATGAGGTCGGGTTGTCAACAAGAATGTTTTACATATTGCTTCAGTTAAGGACTGTCCAAGGATAGGATTAATATGCATTGTAGTATGTCACAATAATTGAGGCATTAGTAAGGATATTAAAGTGGGATTCATGTGATGCTACCCTCCAATCAAGACAGCATCGGATTAATCAATCTTTGAGGTTTTGATTTGTTGGCATAACCAACCCCGCTTTACACGCTCAACTTTTAGTATATTATGCTTCCATTAGTTAACGTGTCACATTTCTCTCAAGAAGTTTGAGTTTGCCTTGATTAGCAATCAATCCTTTACTTAATTGTTAAACCTACCTATAATGATGAAGAGGAGATAATGGAATTAACAAATGAAGTGATGATATACCTGAGATTGAGAGAGATGTAACACTAACCATCATAACTTAAGAAATTGACTTGGCCTAGTCAAATGAATCATGTTTCTAATGTTCAGAAAAGAGGTTCAAGAACATTACAAAGTATTTACATTCTAGTGTGAGCATTTACATGGAATTGTTGTTACCGGGCAACTGTCAGCTGCAGGCTATTTGGAGACTCTTTGGGCTTCACAACATGTTCAAGTCCGATTTCTGATGAAGGAGAGCCAGGAACTTCCTCCTCGAACCCTACCTCAAACAAAAGTGACTGGTATAAACAGACCTCGTCTTCCTTACAATAGTAAACCTGCAAGTGAACCACATTGATTATTTATAGAAGCGAGACAGATTTATTCTGAATCTGAAGTCTTCTCCTTAACAAGAGATGCATTCACAACATACAAATTATGGGTAGCTTTTTAGACGATGTTTTGTCTTCCGGGAAGCATGCCAATAAATTAAGATAGTTTTGAATTGCTAAAAGATTATCGATAGCTTTGCTTAATTACACATTTCAGAGTTGCAGTTAAAGAGGTGGAGCAGAAACCAGGACCAGTTACGTTTTTCTTTGATAGGAACGCTTTCAAGTACTCGACAGCTACGACTAGTAATGTAAATCTGTTCAAAGAAGCTTGGAAAATGCATCCTCACAATATTTGTTGATAAATAAAAAGATGATTCTAATGAGTGCAAAATAATTCCCATTGAATCTCAAGCACACAACACCAAACAATGCGTACCTTGCAGTTTATTCGACCTGTTGAAGCAGAAGCAGAGGATCTCTTAAAATGAAGTACTGCTGTTCCTTCTGGACTAAGATATCCATCTAAGGGTTCAATTGACATGACATTTTCAGGTTCAGTTTCAACAATGAATTTACTACGAGCTTCCTGCATTTAGATTTGCGACTACATTACATCACAGAAGAAAGAGCCTAAGGTGCCATTCTAACCATGCTTCAACAGATGCAGGAGAATAGCAACACCACTTAATTTCAGCAGTAAGTAACTGCTTTCTTCCTTCATTCCATATTAAAAGGGAGAAAATCATAAAATACTTCATGGAGATAAAATCTGGAAGGATCTTGAGTAAAAGGTTTTAGAATGTGGTGAACCTTTGAGAAATGATACTCCCTAGGCAATGAAATCTTGAGTAAGAGGTTTCCTTCATTGGATGAACCACCAATAACTTTGATTATCTGTGTGTCAGTCAATGATCGCCTATTGAGACGCTTTAAAGATCTAGACTTTTTAACAGGAGGCTGAACTCCTTTTAGCTCCAAAGTACGAAGCTCAGCCTCCTCCTTATTCAAGTCCAGATACCTGATAATGCTGTTGTTTGTATCAGCAATGATAAGTCTTCCTGCAAAAACCCACGCTGTCAGAATGTCTTTATAACTAATGAGAGCTACAGGAATCAAACTTAATTTCCTAATGAATTAAGGAGGATAACATGATACACCATCAGATTGATTGACGATGTAACTGCCTGGAGATTTAAAATCAATAAATAGCAGGGTGACCCTCAGACGAAGGCAAATTCCCAACTTCGTAAGGAAGTTACATTGCTGAATCCAAGAGTTGTGAACATATGCAAACTCCAGAAAAGCACCAGTGGTATTTTGTAAGGGTGAAGTAGTGTAATAGCTATATTAGGAAAGACAATCACCATTTCCAGCTTCAATTAATCCAGATGGTTCTGAAAGCTGCAGAATACATATGACAAGCACTTTGAGAATTAAGGGAAGAAGGAAAATTATCAGAACATTGTATGTTGCCATAAAAACAGTGCAACAAATGAACTGGATGTTTGCACACACCTGAGCAGTTAGTGCCGATCCATCTTTGAAACCAGCTTTCCCTGTTCCTGCTATAGTAGTTACTCTTTTAGTAGCTGGATCTAGCTTCTTGATCTGAAAATTGAAAAGGAAAGATTGATGCAACAGAATGATGTTTGAACCTCTATTTTTTTACCATTGAGCATTCAAATTCACTAATTTTCACAGTTCAATCGAATTATTTCCCATTAGGAGTACCAAAAAACTCTATGGAAGTAATAGATGCATTAAAATACACATATAGCTCTGAAATCCCCAGAGGATTCAAGATTTAAGGAGATTCATCAACATTTTTCAACATTCAAGTTCTACATATTCAGTAAAAGGATACACATAAAGAAAACCTATATATGAATACGGAATGCTGCACGTTGTACGTAGTAAAAAATTTCTAAAATCTAGACACCTTATGATTGTAGCTATCTGCTATATATATTTGACCATCCTTTGCACATAAAAGACCCAGTGGATGTTGTAGAAGGACTTCAGATCCTGTACCATCATTGTCTCCAAACTGCAGAGTTGTAAGATTATCAGCCCTTAAAATATAATCTGTAGCTTTTGCGCCAGCGAATTGAATTTTCACAAGGTAATATGCAATAGTTTCTCAAGTTAAATTAAGTTACCTTGAATAAGTTGTCAGGGAACATTGGATCACCACCAGCTATCAACCTTGTACCTCCTGCTTTTAGATCAAGTGTTCTAATGGAACTACTTTCGCTATCAGCAATATATGCTTCCTTCATATCTGATCAAGAATAAACAAAATGCTTTCCACATAGGATTTGACAACATATATGGATAAAATACAACAAAAGTAGTCTCTTTCAGAATAGAATGTTACCCAGAGATAATGAAATTCCAGAAGGTTGTGCGAATGACGTGCTTGTTGAGCTATTTCAATAAATAAACATAAAAGCCATACAAAGTTATGATTATTAATGTCTGGGAAGGAAGATAAATGAAATAAGCAACCTTTATAAGAGAAATCACTATCATAGAACATACATGTAGCTTACAGGATGCAGTGAGTAACTAATTGAATCCACCTAAGTCTTACCTTGATCCATTTAAGTTTCTTTCATAACCATCACCACTGAACGCTCTTGTAATTCCATCTAGTGTATTGTGCTCCCATATCTGATGTTGACCAGCCATTGCAATATAAACTTTCTTTTGAAATGGCTCGTAGCAGACATCCCATGGAGAATTGAGAAGCTGAAAGAGAATAAGTTTTACTTAATGTTGAATGCAAATGTACTAGTCAAGCACCAGAATTTATCAGCATAAGTGTTTCAAGTAGTTAAAGGTATCAAGTGAAACACACTAGATGTATCTTTTAAAGTTCAATCTTGCCTGTTTTGATCCTTTTCCTCCTCCTTCATAGTCAGAACCTTTTGTTCCATTACCAGCAATAGTTTGCACCATCTCGTTAACAAAATCAACCTCCCTACAATATCATAAAACCAGTGTGACGATGTGATGTAATGTGCATCATTTTTATTTGCATTAGATAAACAAATTTTTTGATATGACTATATTCTGATCAATTTTTCCTTTCCTTTAGCTTTTTTTTTTGAGTGTTTTGATTTCCTTCATAAGCTGCATATCTTGAAACTTGATTCTTGAAACCAAACCTGTATAGAAGATATGTTCTACAGATTATGCGTCCAGGTTATAATCATTCCTTAACAATTCAACCATGATGTTTTCATCAAATATGACATATAGAAAATTAGATAGTACTTGGAGTTTTCAAAATGTTTTTTTATCCATATGGGAAACCAGCAACTGATTTTGACTTGCACCACATATCTTTGAACCTTGACCTCAAGCAGCCATCCAGTTACAGATAAGTTAAAAACAAGTCTCAACAGAAACTGTCCCAGAAAAATATAAAAATAGAATTATTAAGAACATTGAATCTCATCATTTGAACCATTTAACAATTGGAAATAAAGCCAGCAACATTTGATAAGAAAAAGAATTAAGTTGGGACCTCAAAGCATGATTTTCAGTGTCTGCAACATAAAGGAGATTTTTCTTTGCGTTGTAAGCAAGACCCTGGAAAAACAGATAAACTATATAGATGCTCAGATGGAAAAACAGAAGAGAAAGATGTCAAAGGTACCCAAACTCCAAAAGATCACACAATTCTATAACTATTGAGTGCACATGAAATGTGATGAAAAAGTCAAAGACCTCTAAACCCCAGACAAGTTAATAACCTCAGAATCATTGCGTGCACATCAAATAAAAAAGAAAAATAAAAAAAATCTTTATTCATCACTACATAGATGCATAAAATAGTTTGCGGCTGTTAATTGAGCAGGAATTATATAGGTTTCTGAGGTAATACATTTCCCAGAACAGATACTTCGTGACAGTTTAACGTCTATTCCTCACCTGAGGTCGATTAAACATAGCATCATCAAAGGAACCATCTTGCAAACCTTCTTCGCCACTGCTCCCGACTTGGAGAATAAAATTCCCATCTAGATCAGTGACCACCTACATTTGAGAAGTTAAGACATAATTGTATTTCAGTTTGTCAGTAAGCACAACTACTAAACTCTGTATTAGTATGTGCACATGCATCAGCTTGGGAATGAGACAGAGAGGACCTACTATTCGGTTATGATTACTATCTGAAATAAACAGCCGGTTGTTAAGCGCATCAATAGCCAGCTTCCCAGGAAATTTTAAGGGAGAGGTAACCAAACGAGGATCATTGTCTTTCTCGAGTCTTAGAGGGATTGGTGTGGTGTCCAGCAGCTTCTTTCCACCATAATACAGAATAGCTGCCTCTACTAAATCATCAAGGTCCTATTACCAAAAGAGATGAAATACCATTTGGCAACCAAGGATAAGCAATTAGCAAGAACTCTATGTGTGAATGACAGTGAGAATTTTGCCTTTAACACATTATCCAGTATCATCATAATATGTTGTAGATTCCATAAAATGTTTATTTGAAAAGCTAGAGCCAGACCATTAATTTCAGTCACTTAATATGTAAAAATTTGACTACTCAGATTGCTATTAGTAGCAGATTCTTCAGTTATCTGCAACAGTGAGATTCTCATAAAATAACATCATGTCGAAAGTATTATGATATTCGATTCATGCTGATGTCTATGTTTCCTAATTATTGTATCTTCCTTTTGTGTAATAGACCTGTCACAAATGCAGCGCGATCTTACTTCAAATTTGTGAGTCTGATCAAATTTCAATATTCTGCCAAGTGTGATCAGTTTTTATTGATAGGATGATGATGATCCATAGGCTCTACAAAGATGTCATCCATGAATATCAAAGAAAGAATATAGAACTCATGCATCGCATAAAACGCTTTATCTACAAACATGGATTTAATAAGAATAAATAAATGTGTTCACGGGTACCTGTCTGTGACCTTCTCCTGATACTTCTGCAATAAGTTTACCATTGGGTCCAACAATGGCAAAGGTAGGCCATGAACTTATACCTAGCTTACGCCACAAGAACATATCTCCATCATTGACAACCTAAACTGATTGTAGGGCTTGATTAAAATTTGGCACTGTTGTAGCTTTTCTATGAAACTGAAGACAAAACAAACTCAAATTGATCTTTTAACAATTTTAAGGCAAAAATTTGTCTGCCTTGGACTTTATGCACTAGTAAAATACCACAGATGCTACAAACCAAAAAACCCATATAAAATAATTAAGGTATATGGCTTCACCAGGTACGAACATCAACATTATGATCAGGAGAATTGGATGCCATTATTAGCCAAATAAGTATCCAAGCAAACATTTCAACAGTAAAGCATGATCCTTACAGCCTATCAAGAGTTGGCTTGCTAGGAAAGAGGCAATTAAGACAGAAAAACATGCAAATAGTGCAATGTCAGTAAATATTCTAATATAACACTTTAGTAGTGCAAAATCAATCTCTTCATCCTCAGCAAAACTTACAAGAAGATAATAACTTCGGTTCAACAATAATGCTATACTTTCATCAATATTCCTGGAATTCAATGTTCTCATTTTCTGCATTACTACAGCCAGGCAAAGTTCAAGAAAGTTCCAAAATTGAACTTACTGGGTGAGAGATATTATAGCGTAATACTGCATTACGGATGGCTTCTAAATCCTTCTCATTGTCAAACTTAGCTGAATGCACCCCAACAACTGTAAACTGCACAAAACAAAAAATGCAAAAGATAAAAAAAAAAACAACATGAGGAAGTAATAAGAGAACAAATGGGCTGTTCAGATCCTTAGACCACTAAACAAATACCATAGGAAACTAAACAGGTCAAATATTAGTCCACAAATAAAGTTTATAAAGAAGCAGGTCTTACTGGCATATCTTTGTATTTCTTCTCCAAAAACTCTAGATCTGGCAACACATGCATGCAATTTATGCAGCAATAGGTCCAAAAATCAAGTAGAACCAGTTTTCCTCTTAATTCCTGCTCATCAAAGGTAATTATTATGTAGCTAGTGACAATATGCTTTCTATCGGACATAAACTTGTGGATAACCATGTCATGATGGTATAAGCTCAAATTTACAGATTGGAAGCTTTTCATAAGTTGAGGTTCTTTTATTTCTTTTATCAGTTCAGTTTTGATTGTCTGGTAGTTGATTTTAAACCTGATTGGTGGCTTCTAATTGCACTTTCAATTTAGAATAATGAAGGATTCCTTAAACCAAGTTTTCAAAGATAAAACTAAACAAATTATCATCTCTCAATGGAAACGACTAAACAACACAGGTTCAATAGTGCTAGCATATCAAAAGCTCAGAGTTGAATGAAAAAAGAAACCCTGTTAAATTGAAGTGGAGCTGTATTTAGCCAATCAAGTTTAGATGGAAACTCTGGAACAATAGTTGCGGTCCCCCTGACAGGAATGGAAAAGAATTAATGGAGGAATAGATTTAAAGATCAAGATTAACACCTAATGATTTAATATATATTCAAATACTGCACATGAATCAAGAATGGTTAACAGGACAAATTCTTGCTTACCTAGTCTCTATATCGGCAATATAATTGAAAAAGCGTTGTACTCTTGAATACTGTGACCTGTCTGTAGCCAACAATGACAAATGAGTTTGAACTTTTACTTATTTCATGATTACAAGTTGATACAACTATCAAAAAGGAAAGGATAAAAGACCAATAAAAATTTAAGAAGACATGAAGAATACCAAAATGATGAATAAGAGAATGAAGAGTACAAGGAATATCAACATCAAGCACAATTAAACTGTGTAATATACAAGAATTACCTTTATCTTGATCAAAGGATGGCCTCTGAACTCCAAACAACAGATTCCATATAGCTTTAGGAGATGCATATTGCATTGACTGAAAGAGAAAAAGATTCACATGTTAGAATCAGTTCATCTTTCAGGACAAATGATGTCTGCAAGTCCCTCATTTTGGATATATAATAACAGGGTGGGTATTCTTTGGGACCCACTTTTGGCTCCAATTCTGAATATAAAAGTTCATTACCTTCCAATTTGAGATTGTAAAGAAGAGGCATGCAATTGCTATCCCCAAGCTTCCGTATCTTATAACATCACGCCTTGTAGTCTGAAACCTGTCCATGAATTATTTCTGCAACCTCAAACTAGAGTTCTACGCAATGTTTCATCTGTTTTTTGGCAGATGAAACTTGAAAACAAGTTTTTCAAGCGAATAACACTGCCCAAACTAGTAACTAAAAGTACAAAATCTGCAGCTTGTTCAGGACTTATCATGAGATGATCAAGAAATCACTCAACTCAAAAGATGGTCAAGAGATCATTCACCTCAAAAGTTCAAACTACTGAGTTAGATAAGAAAAAGGCTTAAATATTATCCTAGCACCCTCAGAACACTGACCGCGGACAAGTTACAATAAATCACAAGTTCATTATAGACAAAGGGGCGTCAGTTGAACTTGAGATCTCTGTTGAGGAATATGCGGATTGAAGATCATGAGGTGCTGATTAAGAAGATCACGAAGACGGATATGCACAGCTGTAGATATGATATGCGAGTTGTAATTATCTTCTAATTTAAGCA
>JANQAP020000213.1:14464-30901 GCA_026874005.2 Erythroxylum coriaceum | reverse complement strand
TTTCTTCTATTCAATATTCAACATATTACAACTTGTAGAACTCAGCTTCTTTATGAAGGTAGAGCTTGATTTCTTCAATCTCAGATCATAAAGATTTTAATTCCATGTCAGGGTTGAATATGAGAACTCTTAATCACAAAGGTTTTCATGTCATGAAGGACGTCATTCTAACAAGTTGAATAAACCCCTTAAATATGTATAATGAAAAACTTTCAAAATCAAGGTGAAAACCAAATTTTTTTCACACTGAAGTACAGAACCTTCCTTAAGAAAAAAGAAAAAATGACATCGAATGAATTTTGTCCTTTCAACCGTTATAGAATCGCTCATTATGAAGTTCCTGAGGTATGTCGATCATTATCTCCTACAACTAAAGGACTTGGATATCCAAGCAGGTAATGTCAGCTAACCAATCAACTGGTAATGTTTACCCTATTTAACTAAAGAAATGAAGTCTGTACCAAGCAGCAGAGTGTAAAAGACAAAAAAGGTGGTGAACATGGTTCAACTAATATTTTAAAGGCAAGAACCTCTCTTACCCTTCAATTGCGAGGGCCTTGTTATTGCTAGGAAATATGTTGGTGAGTGATCCATTATCTGCTCTTTCTTTGACCATTGCTGATGAAGTCTCTGCAGAATTATGAGCAACAGGCGGTTGTTGTTGTTTCTCATCTGCAAGGTTATATTTCTATTAGATCTTTTTATTCCTGAACACAATCTGTGTCAACTGAAACCCAGAATAGGAAGTACCATGAGAACTTTGAATATTTATGTTGTTCTTGCATCTTAGGATAGGTATAAGCCAACACTTATAAACTCAAAAGATCATGAATAAATGAGCAGCTTAAATTTGAAAAGGGAAAGTTTTCCATTAAAAGAATATCCATTACAACAGGTTTTTCTCACTTATACTTGCTTAAAGAATGGAAAAAAACACATCACAGCTCTACATTTTCAGAAATACAAATCAATATTCTCAACAATCCTTAGAACTACATACTGTAGCGGCCAGCTCCACCACTGAGAACATCATCAAGTGAAACATCAGCAATATCATTTCTGATAAGAGATGGGTCGGCATTCTTTAGAGAATCTTTAGATAATGTAGTCGTCACAGCTATACACCTGCATGAAACACGGAAATTTTACAATTAAATCTCCAGTGATACCTGAAAAAGAGAACAAACCACTTGAACACAATGGTGAGATCCATACAAATATAGATTGATACATGGGAAAAGAAATAAATCTCAAATGGTAGAATTGAACTTTTATATATTTGTCTTGAAAGTTTTGAACTTTTCATATCAACACCAATTTTTTTTGTGTTAATTATTCAGACCACATTTACCTCATCTGTGCAGCCTTTGCAGCCTGCACTCCTGCTAGGGCATCCTCAATAACAATGCACTGTTTGAAAAACGACATGATCAGGATTATTACTAAAACAATAAGGAAATCTAAATTTATTTCTTTAGATACAACTTCTACGTTCAAAAATCTCGTAATCGTGATTAAGTCTTCATAAAAGTGTAGTTAAATTAAATAATTTAATGAAGAGAAAGAACAAATGCTCTATATATAACTCACCTTTTGTCAATCATAGCTGTCTAGATATAGTCAACTATAACTGCCATTTTATTGCTGTCATATATTATGTAAATACATGCCTTTTTTTATAATAGAATCTGTTGTAATTACAGGATATAATTTGCTGTAATTGAGGCATATGATCATTAATCAAGAGAAAGCTCAGGCTATGGTCATTCAAACTTTTACACAAAAATTCTGTCTTGTGTTCTGTTTTCTTATGGTATCAGAGGCCTAAGGGGATTTTTGTTCTTCCATTTTATCTTCCTTGTGAATCTTTTCTGGTATTATTGGTTCCGTTATGGATCTCTTAGAATTGCAATCGTGGAGAAATCAGAGATAGCTAGTGTCAAGTTTTCAGGCAAGAATTATTTTGCATGGGAATTTCAGTTTTAGATTTATGTTCAAGGGAAAGAATTGTGGGGAATTATTGATGGCACGGATAGCAAGCCGACTGATCCAACCAAAGCTGCAGAGTGGGCAGCCAAGGATGCTTGAGTTAAGAGCTCGATATTGCAAACTATGCCCTCTTCCATTGTTGTCAATCTTCGACCTTATAAGACAGTCAAAGCTATGTGGGATTACCTCAAGAAAATTTATGATCATAACAGTTCAGCTAGACATTTTCAACTGGAATATGACATTTCAAATTACACACAAGGAAATCTGTCCATTCAAGGGTATTACACAGGTTTTGTCACATTATGGACAAAATATACTAACATTGTGTATGCTTCAGTTCCTGCAACATCTCTAGAAGCAGTTCAAATTCTTCATCATACTAGTCAAATAGATCAATTCTTGATGAAAATCAGACCTGAATATGAAGTGGCGCATTCTAATTTATTGTTTCGGACTCCTCCTCCATCCTTGGATGACTGTTTGAATGAACTACTAAGAGAAGAGCAACGTCACTTAACTCAGACCACTTTAGAACAACAAGGGAATTCTACCAATGTTCTCAATGTTGCTTATGCAGCACAAGGAAAACGAGTTCGAAATATGACCAACACTCAATGTTACAGTTGTAAGGAATATGAGCATATTGCAAGTCAATGTTCTAAAAAATTTTTGCAACTATTGCAAAATTAAGGGACATTTTATATCTGAATGTCAAGCGTCCACAAAATCGTAATCCTCATGCTTTTCACACTTCTACTACCAATATGGTGACCGAATCTCCAGCAATAGTTGATTCTTTTCAACCAGCAGTTTCATCTTTTAGCTCGGAGAATGTTCAACAAATGATTATATCAGCTCTATCTGCTCTTGGTTTAAAAATACATCCCTTTCTAAAATCTGGCCTTTTGATTCAGCTGCTTCAAATCATACGACTCCATCTGATAATCTTCTTACTGTCAAAAAGTATGATGGCAAAATGCAAATTGAGACAGCTAGTGGGGATCATATTCCCATCATTACCACTGGTGATATTTCTTCCTCTTCATCCATGAAAAATGCTTTTGTTGCCCCTGGTCTATCGACTAATTTGTTTTTAGTTGGACAAATGGTTGAGAATAATTGCAAAGTCATTTTTTCTCCTTCTGGTTGTACTATGTAGGAACTGGTGTCAGGGAAGACAGTAGCAGAGGGACCTAAATGGGGTAGACTTTTTCCACTTCAGCTTAATGAACCAGCCAAGCCTATGAACGTGTTTTCTTTATTTTCTTATTCCGTTCAGCCTGATTTCAAGTTATGGCATGTTAAATTAGGACATCCAAATGATAGAACTCTTTTATCCATGATAAAGTCTGGAGTGCTAGGCAATAAAATTCCATCTTATCCTGTCAAAATTGATTGTTCTGGTTGCAAAATGGGCAAAAGTAAAACTCTTCCTTTTCCTGCTCGTGAATCAAAGTCTTCTCAATGTTTTGATTTAATTCATAGTGATGTCTGGGGGATTTCACCTGTTATATCTCATGCTCAGTACAAGTATTTTGTGACATTTATTGACGATCACAGTTGTTTTACTTGGATATATTTCTTGCGAACCAAATCTGAAGTCTTTGATGCTTTTCAAAAATTCTTAGCTTTGGTTGAAAATCAATTTTCCAAAAGCATTAAAATTTTCCGTTCCGATTCAAGTAGGGAATACATTTCTAGAAATTTCCAAGAGTTTCTTCAACAAAAGGGAATTGTTTCTCAAAGGAGTTGTCCATATACACCTCAGCAAAATGCAATCACTGAGAGGAAAAATCATCACCTTCTTGATGTGGTCAGCTCCTTACTCATTGAATCTCCGGTACCATCAAAATTTTTGGTCGAAGCTTTGACTACTGTAGTACATTTAATCAATCGAAGCTTTGACTACTGCAGTACATTTAATCAATCGTATTCCTACTACTGTTCTTAACAATCAAAAAACATACTTCCTCCTCTATCACCAACAACCTGAATATACCCATCTCCATCCATTTGGATGTGTTAGTTTTATTCTTCTTCCTCCTCATGAACGCACAAAAACTCTCTCCTGAATCAATCAGATGTGCTTTTCTTGGATATGCACCACAGCAGAAGGGTTATATGTGTTTTGATCCCTCCACTCAACGAATTCGAATTTCTTGTAATGTTATTTTTTTTGACCAGCAATATTTCTTTCCTTTTTATGTGTCACTCCAAACATTTCTAGTCACTCCTTTCTTCATTCTTTTGAAGAACAGTCGAGTCATCTTAACAATAATCCTCCTGCTCCTGTACGTTTTAAACCTAGCATTGTGTATACAAGGAGAAGCAGTAATGAGATTCAAACTAGAGACATTCTTTATGAGTTATCAGCTCAACCAACACCTGGTATAACTCTCACATCCTCCGCAGTCTTCCCCACCACCAGTCCCTGATATTGACCCACTACAACTTCGAAGGTCTACTCGCACCATACATCTTCCAAAAAGGTATGGATAGATTCGGTTCTCACAAATCTTTTGCGACAACACAGTCATCTATTACGATTCCTAGATCTTACTTGGAAGTTATGAAGTTTGATTGTTGGTGGAAAGTTACTCAGGAGGAACTTGATGTTTTACAACAAAATAACACCTAGGACATTGTATCTTGTCCATCTTCAATCAATCTAATTGGCTATAAATGGGTGTTCTCTCTCAAATTGAAATCTAATGGGTTTCAAACGGTGTAAGGCTCGACTTGTGGCTCTTGGAAATGGCCAAGAATATGGGATCTATTATAAGGAAACTTTTGCTCCAATTGCCAAGATGACTACTGTTTGTACGATCTTGGCTATTGCAGCTTCTCAGAATTGGGATATCCATCAGATGTATATCAAAAATGCGTTCCTTCATGGTGATCTTAAAGAAAATATTTATATGCGTCCTCCACCAGGTTTGACAACAACAACTACTGATGTTTGTCATTTGAAGCGCTCCTTATATGGGCTTAAGCACGCTCCTCGCGCTTGGTTTGAGAAATTTCGAAAGAATCTTCTTCATCTCTCTTTTGTGCAAAGCAAGTATGATCCTTCACTATTCTTGCGTAAGACTCTTGCTGGTATTGTTCTTTTACTTGTTTATGTAGATGAAATTGTAATCACTGGAATTGATTTTGTTGGAATTGAACAACTTAAAGCTTCTCTTCATACTTCTTTTCATATGAAAGATCTTGGGGTCCCTTTCCTATTTTTTGGGGCTGGAAATTCACAGAAGTAGCAAAGGTATTTTTGTGAATCAACACAAGTATCCCAGTGACATAATTCAATTGGTAGGCTTATAAAATTTAACTCCATCTGATACAACGATGGAAGTCAATATTAAATATCGTAAAGATGAAGGTGACTTTCTATCAGATCCTACGTTATATCAACGCCTAATTGGGAGTTTAGTTTACTTGACAATCACTAGGCCAGATATATCATTTGCAGTCAACTTGGTGCGTCAGTTTATGGCTTCTCCAAGTCATTTACATTTGGCAGCTATTAAGCGAATTATTTGCGATCTTTTGGGTACCTCCAATCGTGGCCTCTTTTTCCATCTGGTTCATCACTTCAACTTATAGCTTACAGTGACGCTAATTGGGCTGGTTATCTTGATAAACGGCGTTCTACTACTGGATGGTGTGTATACTTGGGTGATGCATTGATCTCTTGGAAATGTAAGAAATAAGAACGTGTTTCCAAATCCTCAATTGAAGTGAAATATCGTGCAATGTCTGTAACATGTTCTGAAATTACCTGGTTACGTGGTTTACTTTCTGAATTGGGTTACTCACAATCTAATCATACCGCACTACATGCTGACAACACCAGTGCTATTCAAATTGAGGCTAATCTGGTCTATCATGAACGTACCAAGCATATTGAAGTTGATTGTCATTCAATTCGAGAAGCATTCGATAATGGTGTTATTACTCTTCCTCACATATCTATGGGCATTCAAACTTTTACACAAAATTCTTTCTTGTGTGTTCTGTTTTTTTAACTTTCCCCTTAACAATATGCCCACATAGTAATTGCTATTTCTTTAAAGGAGAAAACAGGGTGAAATGGCTATAACCTAACATCCAAAGCAGTCATAGGCAAAAGCTAAGACTAAAAACTTGTACGCAACATTGTGACTAAGTGAAGTACATTCAACAAAAGCTTTACCAAAAAGAACACTAAGTGAAGTACATTCAACACAAAGCTTTACCAAAAAGAACTTCAAACATGAAAAGACTATTATGTTTGGCCATAATATTTTATAAAGAGCTTTTATCAACAAAATCCTTTTATTCCTCTTTATCATTGAAGAATTTAGTTCCTAGCAAAAGCATTACTAGCTCTCAAATCTCCATTGGTTTAAAGAATTTAAAAATCAGTCAAATAGATTTCCAAATACTATGGTTAGTTTAAAAGTGCCTGTTTCCAAAGCAATGGTAAATCAAATAGGAACTTAATTGATTATTTCTCCAAATTATTCAATGCAACTGTCAATTGCAAAAATTAACATGTTGCCTCATAAGGATCTGAAAAAGAGTGATTGCAACAGAAAATTAAATCACATTAATTATGCGTCAAATTTTCAGTTCTACTAGAGAACAAAAATTATTGTAAGTAGCATATTCAGGCAGCAGATACTATTCCTAGGACCAATAACTTATTAACTTATATGAGGAAATAAAACAGCAGAATCAGAAACCATACCTCACTTTGAGGCACATCCAAGATCTTTGATGCAGCTAAGAATATATCAGGAGCTGGTTTTAAATTCTCAAAAGCATCTGCTGATACAATAGCATCAAACCTGATAAGAAAGACAATTAGAAGCCACTTAACTTTCCAGATAACTACTCTTGTGCTAATATTTCTTTTACAGTCCACAGTTTAGCATCAAAAAAAGAAAAAACATGCAGTCAGAAGATTTCAACTTTGGATTTCAAAGCAACTCCATGATGTGTGTGCATTGGCTTAGGTTTTGGATTTTGAAAATCATGTTTACGCTTTTAGACCAACTAGATTGTGCTCTTAAAAAGAAACAAAACATTACATATCTGAAAAT
Organism: Erythroxylum coriaceum; assembly: GCA_026874005.2. Taxonomy (NCBI): domain Eukaryota; kingdom Viridiplantae; phylum Streptophyta; class Magnoliopsida; order Malpighiales; family Erythroxylaceae; genus Erythroxylum; species Erythroxylum coriaceum. Next base: position 23,825 of record JANQAP020000213.1, on the reverse strand, counting down.
ATTATAATTCTGAAGTCCTTGATAACTGAAAGACAGGATAGATATTTAAGTAGCCATAAACCATAAACTTGTTTTTGATATAATAAATGAAAATTGCTTGATGGAGATTATACATTCCATGAACTTGAGTAGCATAATGAAAGGGAAGTCAGTTTACATTTCCAATGGTAAGCCAGCAGCTGCCAAATTTGCATCAACTTTGATACGATCAGCACTAGACGCAACTGCAACTTTGAGGCCTTTGTTTTTACACTGTTGTACAGCATCAACTATGAAGTAAATTTGTCTTGGCAATGCAGTTGAAATAGATATTATCGTATTAAGCTTAAATCTATGACTAAAATACCTCAGTGATGAGTTCAAGGGCTCCTGGGAATCCTATCCCAGAATTTGGTTTTGCATACTGCACATGTCAAAAAAATTTGGGAATCCCGTGACAAGCTCGAAAAGCATTATAAACATCTAAAGATTTTAAGATGAGCCACCTTATCTAGATATATCTCAAAGAACCTTCTTTTTGCTGCCTCAGGATCAAATCCCTGAACTCTCTTAACTTTAGCCACACCTCCTAAAAAATTTGCTTCACCTACATAAAGATGAAATTTATTTTAACAAAAAAAGAAAAAGAAAACTTATATCCGAATTGCACGAAGAAGGTTTTAGAATGTCATTTGCATATCGACTCAAATAACATAAGCACATATCAAATTGCCATAGAGACACCGAAAACATCATGTTGCTAATAATATTTGCCGTTAAGAGTTTCGATAATCGTCCCAAAAACAAAGCAAAAAAGTAAGACGCCGGGACTTTAGTCAAACGAAGAAACACAAGAAGCTGAAGTTCAGAAAAAGATAGTTGTTGCTTTCATTTCCTCGTAAAATTGAATGAAGCAGAAAATTAGAGAGTTGCATAACATTGTACCTGGATCTTTTGAATAAATTGACAACAAGCAACGGTCCTAACAGCAGAGAGGAAGAGTGATTCTGGTTTATGTAAAAAGTATTACACTGGGATAAGCAGCAGAGAGTAACTAGCCATTACCACGTTCTTACACTCAATCAGCACTATTTCCTAGTCAATACTGAATTTGCTTACAGTGTAATACTTCTCGTTCTTTTGAATATGAGTTCTTGGTTTACTGACCAAATATTTGATCATTACATCAACTTTAACGAGTTCAAATAGAAATATTTCTTACCTGTGCCCATAAACGGCACAAAATCCTCCACTGTAACTTCAACTCCCATCTCAGCAAAAACATCAACGCCAGCTTTTCTTGAAGGTTCTTCGCTGTTGCATAACACTCCATCCATGTCAAAAAGCACTGCGGACACCTTTCCCCATCCACTTCCTGCTACTTCTGAGGGATTCTTCTGCTCCATATCCACGCATGCCTTAACCACTATTTTTCTGGTAAAGATCAAGTCTTTAGAACTCCATTGGAAGAGGTGAACTGATTTCGAAATGGGTTTCGGCCTTTTTAAGTTGGGCGTGAAGAATAACAGAGACTTGGGGTGTGAAAGAGAACAGTGTGGTGACATTAGCCTCACGGCCATTGCTAAGCTTTTAGAGTTCAAACTAACCCTGTTTATGAGTGGCAAAGCCTGGTTTTCGTCAAAACAAGTTTGACCTTGCTTGCTGTTTACTGCTCAATGACTCTGTTGGACAAATGGTTTGGCTTTGAGGTTTGTTCACGTGATCAACGCATTGGCGTGTTTGTCATCCGAGGCGGAGAAGCTGACACAACTTGAGTATTATTTTAGTGGCAGAGAATGTCGTCCGGTTTTCTTGAAGCAAAATGAGTGAATGGGCTGCTTTATCACTTGGTGACCACAGCTTAGTCTCTCATTTTCGGCTGGCTCATGTTGCCGCAAATCTCTGTTACGCAATGCAAAATGGACATTCAGCTCCGTGGTCCATCATGGATTTGAAGGTTGATTGCTGGGCTTTTAGTTAAGAGTAGGATCATTGGTAGCCTGGTTTTGTCCAGACTGAGTTGGGAGTTTAAGCTTTTGTCCAGTCATTCATTTTGATAAATTTGAGATTTTATTCAACACTATGTAATAAGCTTTTTAGGGTTCATTCTGTAAAGTGCTTAAATTTATAAGAAATTGCATCAAAGAAAACAACCAAGTTGAGATATAAGTTTCTCTTTCTTTTGTTACTTCAGGCCGAGAGAACATGTGGCCAAAAATAAAACAACGGTGACTGGATTCTATGTAATATGTAGTTATCAACTGTAAAACAGTAGTACTAGTACCCCTTGATTATTCAAGCTATTCTAATAGCTTGATTCAGCTACGTATACTCACTATCATTGATCTTGGTAATGCAATTCAACTTTAAAAAATTGTCCCTTCATTTTTTAGTAAGTGATGCAAGTGACTAGAGAGGGTTGCTTTGATTGAAATTCAAATATAGTTTTCTGGTTAATTTAATAAAATTTTAAAGATCAATGATATTTTAAATTTGAAATTTTGCTTAAATTTGTAATGTTAGTTAGAAGTATAAAAAATTATCAATCAAATGCTAAAAATTTAAAATTTTGAAAATATAGTTTATGAATCATTTCTTAATCTTTGCATTAGCTTCATTGATATAGAGTTAGAGTTGAAAATGAACCGGATCAAACTCAATTCACTTATGATTGGATCCTAGCCCAAAACTTAAATGATTAGACTAGGCTTCATTGACTCGAAGCTTGATCAAGCCGGGCTAGGCCTAAAAGTCTTACTAAAAAATCCCATCCTCTAAATAAATTAGAAAAAGAGATAAAGAAATTCGTTGCCTTGCATTATCCTAATATTGAAGCTTGTGAACAACTTTCTCATTAATGAGCAGGTCCTTGCTAATGAATTTAAAGACAATAAATGAAAAAGGTGAAACTTTACTAACACATGAAAATAAAAGAATTTAAGTAATACATTCTATCGAAGTTTTATGGTGTTAAGGTCATTATTAGGGATATCAAAATATGAATTAAGCAACATCTAAGGAGCACTAAGTAAACTAGATCCATCAAAAGGAAAAAAGAATAATTTTATCTAACAACTATAATATATAGTATATAAGGCATACATTGGGCTCCATCCTTAATCCCAAATCATTACCAATTCAAATAACCAAAATTTAACTCAATTAACCAAATATTTAAAACTCTTAAGTCAAAACTCATATCAACATTTTCTTAAACCATTTACATTAGACAATAAATTTAGAAAAAAAAACTTACAACCTCTATCCTCACTAATAAGAAAGAAGAAAAGCTTGAAACCTTGAAAGTAAAAATACTTCAATAAAACATAAAATCTAAAACCTTGATAAGTAGCAGAAAAAGGAAGTACTTTTAATTTTTTAAGAAAGCTTGTCTAATATTAAAGCACCAAAACCATTATACATCATAACACAAATTGAACATATCGTTTTCTTTGCCTCCTCTTTACTAAAACATTATCATGTCAGGCTTGTAACTGACCTAACTCCCTAAAGACGTAGCTTAACTCGTTCGAACTGCCCAAGACAACATCATTTTAGGGAGTTTTCCCAAAATGATTAGGCTACCTATTTATTAAACTTAAAATTGTCTAAAATAATGTCATTTTGTTGCAGGATAATGGATCGTTCGGTCCACTAGGGATAGCCTAAGGTTGGCCCCTATGCCTGAGCCATCCAAAGCTTGATTTAACCAAAGCTTAATTAGTTGATCTTAGGCCAAATCAGGCTGGGATTTAGGCCATCTGCCACCCCTACATGCGAAGTATGTAATGGCTAAAAGTGAGATTGAGAGTTGAGAGCAAAATTCTGTAAGAGATGAGAATAAGAGTCTAAGTATTAAGACTAAGAGTGAGATGAGATCTCTATTGGCTTGGCTGATCGTTACATTTATTGTTTTTCATACACAAAATGAAAAATGAGGTTGTTTTGTTAATATGACAAAACAATGTTATTTTATGTTATAAGAAAAGCTCAGACTTTAGGTGAGGTCAAGCCGTAGAGCCTAATCCTAATTCTAACCTGAAGCCTAAATTTAAAAAATAGTTTGAACTCAATTTAAAGTCTAGTCAACTAATTAGATTAAGCTTGTTGACTTTAGGTTGTGCTAGACTATACCTAATATAGAGTGCAATATAAGTTGAGCTCATCTTCCTCAACATATAAATGAAAATTTTAATAAATCAATTATTATATTTTAAATTAAGAAACTAAATAATTAAAAATAAAATTTGATTGAACACTTATTTATTATTGTTAAAAACAACTCTATTAAATTTAAATTTTATTTTATTAAAAATTTTACTTCTAATTTAACCCATTGTCTATGGATGGATTTAACTTATGTGATGGTCCATAATAACAAAATTAACAATAAGAATTAATAACTTCAATAGTTGATACAAACTGAAATCTTTTGTATTTGGTTGATTTTTTGTACTTTTACTTAATATTGCAAAAATATTTATGTTTAAAATATAATTATATATTAAATCCTAAATTTTATTTTAATGTTGGGTCATATATATATATATATATATATATATATATATATATATATTTGTTTAGTTTATTAGAAACACATGAGTTTTCATGTGTGTGTAATTAGCAAATATTTTTAAGAAAGATTAATATTTGAGTAAATTTGTAATTAATTGTAAGTTCATATATTTAGGGGATGCTTGGTTAGTTGGTATGAGAAGAAAGGAATGAGTAAGGAATGAAAAAAGATAGTTGGTAATATATTATGATTGGATGAATAATATTTTTATATCCCCTTTTGAGACAATACTCTATATCCCCCAATATAGTGAGAAATGGAAGTCATATCCATTTTCATTCTTCACTGTATTCATTATAATTCTTCTTACTATTCCCCCAAGTGAACCAAAAACACCCTTAATTGTTAAATTTTGAATTTTAGGTTATCTATTTATTTTTTTACTATAATTGAGGATTGAAAATATATTTTTCTTTTAAATTAACAATTAGAGATAATAAGCTTAATTGCAATTTAAAAAATTAGATTCGAGAAATTCTTTTCTAAAGTTAGACTCTTATACTACTTGCTATCATATTAAAGTATCTCATAGCTCACTTTGAATGATCATTTCAATCGATTACCCATACAATTTATTAATACACCACCTATTATTGCTTTAGTTAACTACATAACACCATCACCATTAATTTTATGAATCTATTAGTTAGAAGACCTAAGTTAATAGTTTACTCATAAACACCCTAATATCTGAGCCATTGAAATATCTTTGATACTTTTTTAAATAATATTCAAGATGTGGTATACAAACCATTATTTAGAAAATTAACTTTGATGAATAAATTATTTCACCATTATCTTATTTTAGATTAATGACAATTCGATTGTAGATTTTATGATTATGTACTAGTTTCTCCTACATTTTATAATGTCTCATACCCTGCAAAACAATTATATATTTTCACATATTATACATCAGTTGTTACCTTCAAGCTATTAGTTAAAATATATGTTTAGAGAAAAACCAAAGATATGAACATCATTCCATGTCAGCCAAAAAAGGGAACTTAAATCTTGGTCACTATATTAGGGTTACATTACCAGTTGGTACTAACCATTCCAATTGGTATAGGTCAGTGTCAGTTGATATATCAAATAATAGTTAATAACAGGATTTAAATTGAAAATAAAAAAAGTTTAAGAATTTTATTTGTAACACCCCACTACCATAGAGTACGTACCGGAACCCCCTAAGGACATTCCAGTTCATACCCTATAATAATGGCGTGTTAGAGCACTCACAACACTCATTTAATCATGACATCATCATTCTTTATCCTCTTATAAGACATCATAAAGAAAGACACAATATTTTAAAACCCAAATTTATAATGTAGCTTTCAAACATCCATACATGTACATTGAAAGTCTCCAATATCATCTGAGTACATACTTTAACAAGTCTAATACAAAAATACGCTACAGGAAAGAGGAATTATACAAAATGAATAACTAAATCCTTCAGTCTCAGCTGACCAACCTTTGAACCATTTTTTCTTCACAAAAGTACAAGAATTAAGCTTCTTGTAGGGTCTCTCAATAGCTAAATGTCCTCTCTCGGTCCTGAAAAATCAACGACGCAATTTTGGTGAGTTTTGCGAACTCAATGAGGCAACCATCATCAATGATTCACTCAATTAACATATAATTCACATCTTTGCATTTTGCATGGTGCATCACATATCACATTCTCATTCAAGTACAAGATACCAATACATTTTAATCAATTAAACACACGTATTAAAATGTATATGCAATGCTCGTAAGACTCACTTTCACCTATTATTATCGTTGTTGTTGTGACCGAGTGCCTCTTTTTTTTTCTAGCTCATATCCCTTAGTGGATACCAAGTTGTATCAGATAATGTCCCATATCCCTTAGTGGATACCGGGTACATTCATAACTGTGCTTGAGGCTCTGATCACAGTATGAGCTTTAAACTCTTTATACTGGTGACTCCGGTCACAACTGCCTTTATCTTTCATGCATTCATGCAATGGAATGCTTCACATTTTCATATTCTCAATCAGTTTAATTTCACATTCACGCATCAAAACCTCAGACCTTCAATATCCGGAATCAAACAATCAAACACACATTCACAAGATAATTCAAAACATAATCAAAACAAATAATTAATTGAGTGAGACCGTTTAGGATACTTACAGTTTACTTCCGAAGCTATTGAATCGAAGTCTCGACAATGTTCGGATGTTGACATTCTAATTACTCCTCTACATCACGCAATACATACATATATCACTATTTTGTGCAATTGAATAAGTGTCTATTAATGCACATATATGTACATGAAATATGCACAATGCATGTTCAATGACATTCTCGGGTATTTTTCCCTGATTCTCTTTACATCATCTATCATATATCAAAACTCGCCTAAGTATAATTTGTACTTAGGTTTACACCTCACTAAAACCCTTAAAAATCAAAATTCATAACTCATTTGGTCAAATTCAGATTTTTCCTGAAACATACTTTTGGGTTAACTTTCCATGTTCTTTTTGACCAATAAAATGGAATAATTTGAGAACACTTTCTTCTAGAAAATTGTTCTCCTATCTCTTAAGTTTCTAGTGATACCAAGATCATTCAATTTAGTTCAGTATTTCAAAAGTTACACTCCAAATAATTCGGACTGTTCTTAAACTATCACTTCAATCCAGAAATTGAAATTCTTATAGATATAATTAAAATTCAATTTATTCAGACAATTTGTAGCCCTATGTCTCTAGTTTACTACAAATTAAGAATCATTCCATTTGGATAACTATATAACAAGTTATGATCAAAAAACTGAAGCATGTTCACTCAAATCGAAACACCCTTTTGAAAATCACTCGCACAATCGCGACTTCTTACGTGAGTCGCGTCTTCCTGCATGAGTCGTGATCGTGCTGAAGCATGATTGTGACTTCCTATATGTATTCAACAAAGTTGCAATCATGACCTGCTGCTTTTCTTCTTCTTCTTCTTTCATTTAAAACCGACATCTCTAACTTATATCAACCCCATTTTGGACTTCTATTTAACTCAACACAATCATAAACAAATCAAAACCCAATATTAAAACACAAACGTCCAAAACAGAAAATCATTCATGCATCTTCCACATTTCCATTTTCTACATGTTCATTTTTTTGCATTCTCTTCATATATCAGTTTTTCTCATATCCTAACATCACCTTGCACCTATTCTTTTATCTCTAAACTCATTTCACAGACGTGACGATTTTAAACCGAGTTTGTTCAGGCGATGCAAAAGTCACAGGCGTGATTTTTCATTTCTCATGCCAGTGAGATTTCACGGGTGTCAGGATCGTGTTGAATAGAGAAGTAAGGTTCGTCGCAGTCGTGCTTTGTCACAATCGTGACTTTGTTGGTTCCGAAGAAAGAAAGTTTAAAACAGAGCATAAATGAACCTTATCTATCATAAATTTCTACACTTTTCTCATACACATTTTCATTGATCTTTCAACCCCAAAAATTATTTTAATGCTATCTCATAACATTTAGATCCTTAAAACACACAAACAAAAATATCAATACTCGTCCTACACGCACAGTATGCATGAAAATGTCCATTTTCACATGATCATTTAATAACAACTAGATCACCAAATTTATCTCATATACTAACAACTTATAAGGATTTATATGTACTTACTTGCTAAAACTTCCAATTCTTCCAAAATCTCAAGAAGCCCTAATTCCTCATGCAATCACGTACATCATCTTGAAGGTGGTTTAGGTTAGGTTTTTCTGGAGGCAAAAGAAATAGCTAACAAAGTAGGAGTAGAAAAAGGTAGATGAAAGCAAGGTGTAACTTTGGTGAAGATTTGGTGAATCAAAAATAAATGAAGAAAAAGCTTGAAGAAGAAGTTATGAAGAAGAGAACTAAGTCCAGAAACAACAGTAACTTAGTCTTTCAAGTTTAAAAGAAACGTGACTTGGTCTTCCTAACATAATCATATAATATACTCAAACTAAGTAGGTGACACTTGTAACTTATCTAACTTCTAAGGCTTTAATTAGTTTTTCTAATGAAACTAGTCTAGTCATCTTCAACTTTACTCCAAAAGTCTCTAAAATTTTCAATATAATTTTCTTAATAAATCCCATAGTCATCTACAAAATTTCTTCATTATCAATGATTCTTATTTCTATCTCCATTTATCAATTTACTTGCCACTTGACATTTTTCCTTGTCCAGTAATACCCAACATTTTCAGAAAATTTTCCTAAAATTTACCAAAAGTTCTAAATCACTAAATAGACTCTCCAAATCAGTTTTCAACATATAAAAACCACAATTCTCAATATAATCACATTCATAAACAATTATACCTAGAATATATCAATGAATGCATGTACAATTATTTTAATGTGCAAAAATTCAGTATTCACGTGTATGTATATGCCTTATTATGCGTGAGCATGTAATGCACTTTCTAATTTCTCAATAATCTCTCTTATATTCTATTCTAGCCTCAACATGGGTAACGGGATGTTACGTTAGTTCTCATTCTTCACTATTGATCTCTCCTCTCCCAATCTCTCTTTTATTCACTATTGTGCTGCCAATGATGTCGTTCATTTCCTTCATCTTGTCCACCATTATCATCTTCTTTGTTGTTGTTTAGACTATTTGCTTCATCATTTGCTCATTTGATAATGGACATTTTGTATTAATTTTTGATACATAATTTGCTAAACTCTTGTCCATTTAATGTTTAAAATGCACTAATTGAGAGTTATTTGTTGTAATTTCAGGCACACATTTTAAA
>JANQAP020000212.1:999728-1010837 GCA_026874005.2 Erythroxylum coriaceum | reverse complement strand
ATCGTTCTATGAAGTTCCTAATGAAGGCCCTGTAAACTTCATTCGGGAATTCTATACCACTCTCCAAACTTATCGTTAGATGGATTAAACGAAGATCAACTCAGAATGAGATGCTTCCCGTACACATTGAAGGACCAGGCTAAGGCATGGTTAATGATGACCCTTCCTTCTAAGTCTTTGACTACATGGGAGGAGGTGTACACCAAATTCACGGGAAAGTTCTATTCCCTTCAAAAGAAATTTAAGTTGCACACCAAGATAACTACCTGGAATTAGATGGAGAGAGAGTCATTCCACAAGGTATGAGAACACTTTAAGCTCTTGTTGATACAATTTTCACACCATCATTTTCTGCTTCACATGCTAAACCAATACTTTTATAATGGGTTGAAACAACAGTGATAGTATATGGTGGACAATGCAGCAAGAGGAGCTGTAGGAGAGAGGACGGCCAAAGAAACATATAAAATCTTCGAAATGTTGGGGGCTAATTCTCAATAAAAGAGCATTAAGAGAAGAAGAGCTGGAGTTCATGAAGTGAGCTCGAATTAAGAATTGGCTATGCAATTAGCTGAGTTGACAACGCATGTGAATATGCCAACTACAAGGCTACCCCAAAACATTCCAAATCAAGAGATGTGTGGTATCTGCGGAACTTTTGGTCATGGAGTTAATGTTTGTTCGTATTCTTACGAACTTTTGGCCGATGGGGAAGAACAAGTTAACTCACTTAACAATTTTCGACCAAGGGAGTGAAATGATCCATACTTAAACATCTACAACCCTGGTTGGAGAAACCACCCCAATTTCTCATGAAATACCAACAATCCAAAGAATGCAACCCTAACCATAATATCATAATTTTCAAATGTCAAATTATACTAAAGGCAATCCTCACTTCAAAACCCACCAAGCAAGCCATCTTTGGAGGAGAGATGAATGCATTTATTCAGGTCACAACTCAAAATCAAGAAATAAATAACAAAAGGTTCAATTATTTGGAGGCATCTATAAAGAGGATTGAGATCCAAATAGGGCAACTTACTGCTCAAATGCACAATAATCAGAAAGGGAAGTTGGCCAGTCAACTCGAGCAATCCCAAGTAATTACTATGTTGAGAAGTGGTAAAGTGATTGACAATCATGTTGAGTTTCCTTTTGAGCTACCCGATACTGATAATCAAGAGAAGGAAAGCCTCACCAAAGAAGAAGATGAGCAAAATGAGAAAAGCAATGGGTGAAACTCTTCAAGTCACATTCAAAAGGGTAAACAACTTAAGTATGACATCAAGGACAATGAAGAACAAAAACTGTACACGACGACAGATCCTTATCGACCATAAATCCATATCCAAGCCACCTTAAGGAATCGAAACAAGATGAACATGCTTTCCTATCTGTATAGCATGCTTTCTAATGTCAATGTTAATCTGCCCTTGCTAGATGTGATCATGAATATTCTGGCTTATGTCAAGTTCCTTAAAGAACTAAGCACCAAGAAACGAAAGTTTTAGCCTACCAACAAGGTGCTATTTTTAGAAGTAGCAAGTGCAATTCTGCAACAGCCTTTACCCCCAAAACTAAAAGACCTAGGACATTTTATCATGAAAGTATCAATGGGTAATAGAGATGAGGTTATGGGTTTGTTTGATCTTGGAGTAAGTATAAACCTTATGCCCCACTTTATTTATGAGAAACTGGATCTGTGATAGTTAAAACCTACCAATATGTGCTTACAATTAGCTGATAGGTCAATCCATTATCCGAAAGGAATAATGGAGGATGTGTTAGTAAACGTTGGAGGATTAATTGTTCCTGTAGACTTTATGGTCTTAGACATAGGAGAGGTTAAACAGCAAGTGAAGAAGTACACCATACTCTTAGGGAGACTTTTATGGCCACAACCAGTACCTTGATTGATGTGAAGAATGGGAAACTGAGCACAACTATTTTGGGAGAAGTAGTAGAATTTTCGATCTTTAATGTTGAACCTATTTCTACTACTACTGTTTCTAAAGATTGTTCTTTTATTGATCAAATTGATGTTTCATATTATGATTTTGCCTTGTAGGAAGAAGAAGGAAAGAAGCTGGACGGGGTTAAGGATAGTGATGAATGCTGCCAATTGCTAGTGGATGCAACTGAGGAAGTATTTAGGAGATTCTTGGAGATAGATTTGAATGAAAAGGGGGAAACGATGGAATCAATCACTTTAAGCAACCAACCTTGAGCATGACCCTTGAGGCATCCAGCTAGAAGATGTTCAAGAAACAACCCATTTAATTTCTGTTTCTTTTTCAATTATCTGTTGGTTGTTATTTTTCTTAATGAACCTTAACATAGTTTGTTCTCTTTGTGTGAGAAAGCTTACTCTTCCATCTCTTCTACCTATTTTCTTTGCAGTTGTTCTTCATTCTTCGACGCAATACACCACATTCCATACCAGATCAATGCAGTGATCACCCCCACATTTGTATGGTTTTTTTATCCCTTTCTTTGTTGCTTGTTAGTTTAATTTCTTTTAGTTTTAATGCTTGTCTTTGTTTGTGTTAATTTTTGTCTTTTATCTTAGACCCCTCTTTTAATTTTTGTATCACATTAGGAATAGTGTGATGTTTAAGTTTGGGGGCGAGTATTGGTAAATATTATTATTATTTGTATGTTGTGTGTTTGTTTTCCCATTTAGTAGTTAGAGATGTGTGGTTATTAAATGAACTCGATCTAGATTAGAAATGCATAATATGAGTGAATGAGTATACTTGCATGCTTAGACTGATTAACTTGGATTTCGATTAAAAGGACATTGGCTTGTTGTGATAGATGCATAATGCTTTTAATTTGGTAAGAATTTGAGCCTTTTTGAACTATTAAACACCAAATTCAAGTATTCGTTGATGAGAGTGCTCTTTCATGATTAGGGAACTCTAAAACTTGCTTACAAATACTAATCAAGATCACATAATCTTATGTAAATATTGAAATGATGAAGGCAATTAGAATTTACCCTTTTTGCTTAAAAAGCCACCATGATGTTACCTTTAGTGAACCCCCTTTGAGCTTAAAATGAAACCTTTTCTTTCTTTAAACCTAAAATATGAGCCTTGACCTTGATTTTTTATCCTCTTCATTGTACCTACCATAAGGAAAGTTGAGCATTTGAATGTGTATGAATGGGTTTAGGGAATAACTGTTTGAACAAGTTAGGAATGGGTATGGTTGTAGTAATTATCTCTCCTCTATATTTTTCTTCTCTTGATTTAGTTATTTTAAATAAATAATTACTTAACAAAAAAAGAAATAGAAAAGACAAGGAAGGAAGAGAAGATGACCAGAAAATGAAAATAAGAGGAGAGAGGTAAAAATGGGAAATGTTAATTTTGTTAATGAGAGGAAAGAATTGAGTGTTTTATGGTTCATTGTTTTGTATTATTTTAAATGCTTAATTTGTGTTGTAGTTTTAAACTGTGATTTTCCTTTTTCCTATCCTTAGCTCGGCCCCATTACAACCAATATAAAAACTTTTGGATTGATGTTTTTGTTTGATATAAATGGTGGAGATTGGATTGGTAAGCAAGCTTATGGTAGATGCCTTACATAAAATGAACGATGAGTGAATACATATCCTACCTTTAAATGCTTAAGAGAATGCAGAGCGGAGTGAGTGTCTATCACACTTGTTGATGGTTCTTTGAATGGAAGTGCTTGTTGATTTTGGCTAAATATGCGAAGAATAGCTTGTTCATTGAGTATTATGAGTTTCAATTTTTTAGGTTGTGTTTATTGAAATCATCATTAACATCTTTAACTATTATTTCGAAAAACTGTTGTTTCCATTGTTTGTCTTTTATAGTCTAGTGTTTTTTTTATTATGCTTGAGGACAAGTATAGTTTAAGTGTAGGGGAATTGTTGTGTCTAGTTTCTATTGCTTTTAATTGTCTTCATATCTTGATTTTGGTTACAAATTCTTATGTTTTGATCCAAATGTGAGATAAATTGAGTGAAAATGGTGTGACTATTGCATGGATGCTAATTGGTTTCTTTTGTGAATTTTGCATGAAGGTTGAAGGGAAAGTTGACATAAATTTGCATGAAAGGAAAAGAAGAAAACAAAGAAAGGTGGTGACTAAAGGAGTCACCACCGTGATAAAGCTTGTCACAGTGATGACTAAACACAGTGGTCACATGCTTAGTCACCACCTCGTGACAAGGTGGTGATTAAGCATGTCACCATCATGACATGTTAAGTCACGGTTGTGACTTAACTTGTCACCATCGTGATGAGTTAGTCACGATGGTGATTAAACATGTCACCATCATTACCATGACTGCACAGGGTGACAATGAGTCACACCTATGATTACCATACTCATCCCTATGCAAATTCTTATGTTAATCATTTGTTTTATTACACGGCAGCTGTAAGTTGAAGGAGCACAAAAACCTGAACCTAGACGAGGCTACAAATGGAAAGGATAGGAGGTGGTGACAACATATTTCAGTCCACTCTTCATTCTTCATTATACATAGACAAACACATTCGGGGAGGCATAGAGGGATAGAGAGAAAGAAGTGAGAAACAGAGAAGAGATATAAAGTGAGTCGGTAAAGAAGAGAGAATCACAACAGAGAGGTGGAACTAGGGACAGAGGTTGAAAGAGCTGGAGATGAATCCATCATTCTGTTGGGTGAGAACAAGCTGAAGCAAAAGGCGAGAGCTAATGTGGGAAGCTTGAGAGGGGAAGGAAATCAACCGCACTCACTCATCCGATCCTTGTTTGCTTATTCTATTTTTCATCTATTGCTTAGTTTCTTGTTTATTTATTGAACTATTTACTTGTTAGCTTAACCAATTGTTATATGTTTTCTTTTCATAGTTCATTTAGTATTCACTGTTTTATTGCTTTGATACTTCTGTTGATAGTAACATGAGACTGAAGTGCATGGAGATGATGAACTTTGTTTATGTTATGATGGGATTATCTCTTTTTCTTGAGGATTAATGTAGGTATTTTAGTCAAATATGCATGATTGAGGGATTGTGTTGTTGTCTTATGTTTGCTATAGTTTCTAAACTAAATGGATGTAATAGAATGGCCAAACTTTGCATCATTTTTAGTATTAAATGAAAGACCGAAAGGAGAAATTTAATACAAATTAAGAAACTATAGACGCTTAGGTTAAGAACTAGAAATTTATTAACTTAAGTGGTAATTAGTAGTCGAGTTTCCATAATTAATTCGGATAATAACTTGTCGAATGTGAAAGCTAGATTTAATATATTATTTAAGTTGATCTTAGAATCTGATTGTTAATTTTAGTAAGACAATTATCCAATCATTTCCCTTAATCATGCATAGGAGGTTAAATTAGCGAAATTAATTCTCAAGAGTCTTCCATTTCGATTAATCTATTCGTCTTTGCTTTTAGTTGAATAATTTACTTTTCAGGCTAATTGGTGATTTCTTTTAAAGCCTTCACTCAACAATTGGGATAGAATGTTTAAGATTGCATCTATTTTTATTTACCGTTCAAGATTAATTTAAGTTAACCAATGTCACCTCTATGGGAGACAACTTTGGGTAATCACTACAACTACCTCATATACTTGCGACTAAGATAGCCTAGGTCTTTTTAGAATTTTTTAGGCATAACAAGTTTTTGGCGCTGTTGTCGGGGAGATGCTTAGCGTTTAAACTTGCATTAATTTTGATTGTTTTTATTTGCTTAAGTGATTTTGATTGTTTGTGTTTGTTCATGCATGCATATTTTATTGTTAAAATCATCACCAAAAGTTTAACTTTTAGTGATGATTTCTAAAATCATTGCCAAAATTTTAATTTTTTGCTACGATTTTTGGAAATCATCACTAATTATCGACTTTTTGTAACGATTTCCAAAATCATAGAAAAAAACCTAGCCAAAGGTCTATACTATTATAGTGAACAAAAACATGCTGCAATATGGATTAGAGGCATCATGCTTCGGATCTTCAACTAAAAATAAACCTTCAATCGAGTGAAAATGAAATATCTTTTATAATTTGAAAAATTAGAACATAAGTTAATTATATTAATAAATGTATGTTTTAGTGATTATTATAAAGTTCAAATTTTCAAGTTCATCTGTTAGCATGATGACATATTCGCAGTTAGAGCTGCTAATTTTTTTACAGATTAATGATTGAAAATGATAATTTAAAATAACAATTAGCTATGACTTATCAATAATTAAAGATAAAGAAGTACATGAAGAAGATATTAAAAGACTGAAACATAAGGAATAGATGAAAGAAATTGAGTTAGAAGGGAAAGCAAAGAAAATGGAGTAAGAGATTAGGCTTGCTAAAAATGAAAACATATAGATGAAGAAGATGTTAATGGCATATTTCATTAGTTTAATGTTGATATCTATTATTGTCTTCCTGTTTACTCTTAAAACCATCGGGGCTAATGATATAAGTACTTGTCTATAAAATGATATTGTAGGACCAATGTAGAAATTAGGTTTGAGAACTGAATTCTTGATTCCTAACTTTCTACCACAAACCAATCGGAATAAGGAAAGAATTTTTTTTATACTATATCTTTGATTCGAAATCATTAAATTAGAATACAATAGAAATTGAAACGTAGATGGTTATGAGCTTGATTACATAATATAATAACCCATAAATTATATTCACCAAAAGCAGCTCATGATGTTTATTAGTTATGATGCTAGTTAAATACTTTGATTTTACAGTAAATGATTAGGCTTATATCTTTGAAACTTTTACACTCTTACTTTACCATCTTGTATGCTTATTTGAAATTTGTGGACAGAATGTCTATATTACAATTTTATTGATTGACAATTTAGTTTAAACTACTAAAAGTCTAAAATTATAAGTCTTTTTGGTTTGATGAAGATAATGCTAGTAAGTTTTAGAAAATCCAGACCAATAAGTTATAACATTCTTTTTATATTCTTTACAATATGAAATATAATCAAATTACAATAGCAGCTAACAATACCCTTGTTTATTCATACTCTATCATGCTAAGATGTAATTGATAATATTCATAAATATGATTTACTTGAAAATTTCATAGATCAACAAAGAAAATTTTAATAAGTAGTAAGTGAGAACAAAGTCTCAAATATGGCCTAATATTTATTTGTTAGTCTTTCTTCCATTAAATTTGCAAAGTAAAAGTTAATAGTTCATACAATAAGGTTCATAATCTATAAATTACATTCATTATATACAAAAAGGGATTCTCTTTGACAATTTACCCCTAAAAAAATACAACTAACAAGAATTCATTTAACTAAAATAAGTTTGCTTATAGACAATTAAGCCCTAAAACAAGTTTATTTTAACTTAAGTTTATTCAACTAAAATAACAACTAATTATCATTCACACTCTGTTGACTTCTAATTTTAGTGGTAATTGCTTATTCATTAGATTTTGTACAACATTTCATTCTGAAACTTGCTCTTGCAATTAGCGTGGTTTGATACTTAAGATACCCTTCTACCACAACCCTCTTACTTGGAATGAAAGTTGAATAGTATTTGGAACATTTTACATAATTTTCTTAATATCATCATAGTTGGAGTTGATGTCGAATGGATGTAGATGGGTGTGATCACCACATATTTTATAAGGTGTAGTAAATAGTCTAATAATTAAAAAAATAACAATAAGGTATTCATGTAATATATGTATATGGTAAACAAACATTTAAGTCAATCGTACCTCAACTCCACTTACTTCATTATTTTTTTAATTGGAAATTAAGCTATAGGCTTGAAAATAAGATGATATTCTTGTTTTTGTATCTCCCATAAGTATAATGGACTATCCAATATTCATATAACATCAATAAGGTAATCATGTAATAAATATATATGGTAAACATATATTAAGGTAAGTCTAATCCCACCTCCAACTTAACTAGAAGGAAATGGAGTATTCTATATATCTTTACAGGATCTTTTTTTATGATCAAATTTACCATGTTTTCTACATAATTAGAATTTCTGTTTTTTAATAGCTTATGAGGAGTCTTCAATATCTCCAGTTCATCTTTATCTTTTCTCCTTTTTTCATAGGCCTATTAGACATAAGTCTTTCTGTTGGGGGATGGCTTTCCTTATATGTGTAATGTGGCTAGAATTTTTGCTCTTTAATTAGTTGTAAGAGATTATCATAAACTTTTACAAACCTATCTATATGGTAGCACTCATTTACAGATGTCTCAAGTTGTTACTTAGTATAGATTATGGAACTAACAGCATGAGTGCAAGGGTATCCATAAAGTTCCCATTCTCTATAACTACATATGTTCCCCCTTCTTAAGTGGACAATATGATAAGAACCTAAGCTATATAGAGCTTAAAATCCAAACTAAATATGGAATAACCCTAGGATTGAATTGGAAATAAGAAAGATCTTGAACCTAACCAAACCTATTGATTATAATTGAAGTTGTAAGCTTTTTTTATTGCCACAAGTTGCCTTATTATGATCATATTTAGTTCTTAGGTACAGAAACAAGAAGAAATAGTCATAAAATATGAGAAATCCCCCCAAAATTCATAGTATTGATATGCTAAATATAATACATGAATGTAACCTTTATTTAGTTTTTTTTAGAATCCGAATGTTATTTGTTATAGATTGGGAAAACAAATATTCCCTGTTAAATAAGAGTCACAACTAAAAAGGAAATAAACTAAAATCTGAAAAAAAACTTAATTAAAGGAGGTCTCCTTAATAAATCAGAAAATAGGTAAACTAAGATATGATTTTACTAAACATTACTAAACAACCCATAATACATCTAATATGTGAATTGATCCTAATGAAAATGTGAATTTAAGCCTCCAAAGTTTGGTCCCTCATGTTGAACATATATTCACTCCTTTATATTGCAAAAACAAAATTAGTCTTGGAAACATATTAAGGTCTTCACGAACAACCTCCACTTTAGCTTGAAATTTGTAAATTAACCTTTGTAATGCTTGCTTCATGATCTTGGTCTTTGATCATATCATTGGACCTCCAATTCCTTACAAAGGATTTTGAGAATGCTTAGATTTATGAACTTAAATCTCCATCATATCCTCCCTCTTTGAAAGGATTCGTCCTCAAATTACTTATATTATATAAGACAAATTAGCAACAATAAAAATAGCTCTCACATTACCATAACTACTTAGTAAGTTAAGCTTGTAGGCATTGTTGTTAATATTCTTTATCACTTAGAAAGGTCCATCTTCTTGAGGTAGTAACTTAGATTTTCTTTGAGTAAAAAACCACTCCTTCCTTAAATGAACCTAGACTCAATCTTCTAGTTCAAATACAACCTTAACTAACCCCTTATTAGCTTACCTTGCATGTTGCTCATTCTTTCTCTTTACGTTAGCAAAAACCTTAGTATGTAAATCCCTATCAAAAATCTCTCTTATGCTTACCATCTAAATTGGCAAGCTCATTAGTAGTTAAAGGTAGTATATTCAAAGTTGTTAAATGATTAAAGTTGTACACAATTTCAAAAGGAGAATAAAAAGTAGTAGAATCAATAAAATGATTATATTTAAACTCAATATGTGGTAAACACTTCTCTTAATGTTTCAAATTCTTTTAAATGATAACAAACAACAAAGTAGTCATATTAACTACTTCAGTTTGTCCATCTATTTTAGGATAAGCAATAGTAGAAAACAAGAGTTTAGTTCCAAGTTTATTCTATAAATTATGCTAAAAGTGACTTAAGAACTTAACATCTCGATCACTTACTATTTTTCTAGACAAACCATGTAAACATACTATCTCTTTAAAGAACAATTCAGTAATATATGTTCCACTATTAGTTTTAGAACAAGCAATGAAATGTGAAATTTTACTAAACCTATGAATAATAAGAAATTATTATTGATTATGTGTAATAAGTGCTCACCATATGAACACTTATTACACATAATCCACACTTGGCTGAAATTAACATATTAACATACAAATCTTTAATAATTTTAAAACCTATTAATTGAGTTTGCAATATAATAAGTAATGTATAGCTCCTAGACAACACATTAGCAATAATGGTTTCCTTCCCCTTCTTATATTAATTCCATAAGGAAACATTTCAGTGAACCTTAACCACTTAGCACGTCTCTTTAAGCTTACCTTAGGATTTCAAAAATTCCAATCTCTCATTATTTAAATTTATGATGAATTCCTTTGGCCTTAAGTAGTGTTGCCATGTTTGTAGAGTTATCACCAACCCGTATAATTCCTTATCATAAGTAAAGTAATTTAAACTATCCCACTAAGTTTTTCATTGAAATAAGCGATTGTTTTGGATTTTTGCATCAAAACACCTCCTATACCAATACCTAATTAATCATACTCAATATTAAAAGCTTTATCAAAGTTAGGCAAACATAATAAATGTGTATTAGTTAACTTATCTTTCAAAGTATTAAAAAGTCTTTTCATGTACATTACCCTACTTAAATGTAACATTCTTTTTAATAAGTTCATTTAAAAGTGCATATTTAAAATACTATTTAAACCTTCTATAAAAGTTTGAAAACTCCTTACCACATTTGCATTCCTAGGTATAGGCCACTCCCTAGTTACCTTAACCTTTTCTTCATCTAGACTAATTCCAAGTGAACTCACAAGAAAGCCAAGAAGCATAATGAACTCCATATAACATGCACATTTCTTAAAATTAACATACAACTTTTGCTCTCCCAAAGCATAAAAAATAACACATAAATGTTCAACATGATCATCTAGATTTTTACTGCATACTAAAATGTCATCAAATAGACATCTACAAATTTTCCAATGAAAGGTCTCAAAACATTATTCATTAATCTCATGAAAGTACTAAGTGCATTAGTACACCTAAACAACGTTGCTAATTACTAAAACCATATTATATTTTAAATGTACTTTTTCATTCACCATCCTTTTTCATATGAATTTGATGATAGCCATTCTTTAAATCAATTTTAGAAAACACACACAAATTATGCAATTCATCAAACATATCATCTATATTTAGGGATAAGTTGTCTATAATTTACAGTGATTTTATTGATGGCTCAA
>JANQAP020000212.1:806619-820819 GCA_026874005.2 Erythroxylum coriaceum | reverse complement strand
AAGTTCTCGAAGAGCTTGAGGATAAAATATGTGCAGGACTAAGTAAAGCAAGAAAAGCAAAAATGAAATGAGCCACACAAGCGTGCAAGCTTCCAACTTGGAGCTGTCCGCCCAACGGCTGACTCCCACGGATAAGCCTCAGCACACCATTTTCAGTGTCACATCCAAGACGGAAATGTAACCCAATAAGTAGATTTTTTTGACACGACTGAATCATCATTTTTTTTATTCAACTTTGCTCAAGAGAATCTGCTCAATCAGAGACATTTTTCCATTCTTTTGAGTTGTTGGGGGCTGCATGAGTTGTCAGGAATTCTTTAACTATTGGTCCTTCTTCAAGTTTGGGTACTTGAAGTTGTTGAATTTGGAGACATGTTCACTGTTTCACACTCTCTTTCTTTTAATTTCAATCCTTTGTCGACC
This sequence comes from Erythroxylum coriaceum, assembly GCA_026874005.2. NCBI lineage: Eukaryota > Viridiplantae > Streptophyta > Magnoliopsida > Malpighiales > Erythroxylaceae > Erythroxylum > Erythroxylum coriaceum. Next base: position 820,396 of record JANQAP020000212.1, on the reverse strand, counting down.
AGGCAAACATATTTATCTACAGCGCCTGCTTCTCGAATTCGCCATCGCTTCACTACTCGCCGATGGTTGAACCTCCCCAGTTCAGCTTTTGGTTCATCAAGGTGACTCTGCATATTCCATTTGTGGGTGTTCTTTTTCTGACTGATTTGATTGATTGTTGGTCAAGTGGATTCTCTTTACGGGAGTGTTACAAAAATCGGCTATTGGCTTTGCTTATTGTTATTCTCGGACCTTAAAACATTTCGAGGTTATCCCTTGTTATGTGACAAAGAAAACAAAATATTGAATTTATATCGTTGTAGATCACATAACTACTTACTGGGACAAGTTAAAGGGAGTTGGTGCATTCCAAAGGGGAAAACGTAAGAAAGAGTGATGCTTTGATTTTTTACTTTTGCCACTGTTTTTGTTTCCTAAACGATTTGAAACAAATGATAACAATTGTTGTTAACTGGTTGGTGCTGAACTTGGTAGATGATGACCGGGATGAGCGGAAGCTTTTTATTAGTTTCGGGACTGCTTTATCTTAGTTGCGAATGGGGTTACTTTTAGCTTACTTTGTGCCATTGTCTAATCATTATTTGTTTGATATTCGAAAGCACCTCTTCTTCAAGTTCTCTTCCACAAGCGTAATAATTTTTAGGATGATGCTTAAATCTGGTTCATTTCGTTTCTCCTCACATTAGATGACACCCTCGGGCAACAATGCATTAATTATATTTATTTCTAGTCAAGTGATGCATTCATGCTGTTGTACTGGAGTTTGCTGATATTGACAGTCACCAAGCGATTGTTTTGATGTGAAAAGAAATCTTACAGCTAATTTTTCTATCATTTCTCTTCTGGGCGTTGGGGGCTATTGCAGGTTCAACAACTTTATTTCAGGGTGCTCAATTACCAATACTGACTTACAGTTGAGCGATGTTATTGCTGATGTAGAGGTCCTGCAAGATTCATCAGCTGTTGTGTCCGATTGTTCTTCCCCTATAGTCCATATCAAGTCTGACATCCTTGAGCCTGAATCTTTGGGTTTACTTTCTGAAACCACTTATGTTGACCATCTCCTGACAGCATTGACTGTATGGTTACTTGGCTTATGTTTCGTTTTTTCTTATATGGTCTGTAAGCTCAGGGACAAACATTAGTCAGGGGTCATTTAAATTTTTTTCACATTCTCTCTCACGACTCTCTTCTTTGATTATCAGGTATTATCAGAGGAGGAGCAGAACGCCCTTGCTGCTACTCCAGCACATCCTAATGGACTATTTGGTGAGGCTTATTGAACTTGCCCCAAGTGAATTGAGCGCTACCATGGACATTACATTTGTTAGGCTTTATGTTCTGTGTAGAGTGTAAGTTTTAGTTTCCTAAACTTTGATGCTGGAGTCTACCTTGTACATTCAACATAGAAGTAAAAGGTATTATGTATTAGATTTGAGACTATCTGGACAAGTATGTGTTTTAAGAACCTTTGAGTACTCTCTTGTAGGTATATTTTTAGCGCCTGTCAGTATAGGGCCACAAATTCATAGTTGTGTGAAAATTCCTTGGCCCAAGATGTATTTGAGGTTTTTTGAATGATCACCTTCCGTAGAAGAAATTGGCAGAAGATTGCCGTATGTGTGGTTTGAAGCTTATCTGCTTTCCTTATTGTTTCTGTTTAATAGTATATTGTCTCCAAATTCCTTTTGCTGTTAGACTAGTCAACCATGAGTAATTTCAGCAGGATGCATTACATGAAGTTGCTTCTTCTGGGATGTGGCAACTTAATTGTGGACCAGTAACCAGTCTTGCTATGCAATTAGTTTCATTAAGCTTAAACTTGAAAATGACATTGAACTATAGCTTTTTGGCCTTTCCTTGAGACCAATTGTATCAGTTGGTTTATGTGGCTTCTGACACGAAAGATTCACTTGTTTCAGCACTTTATGCCTGTTGCCTTGCTGGGTATCTTGTGGAACAGCTGTGGAATTTTGCTTGGCCGTCTGCTATTGCATTGCTTCATCCAAGCCTTCTACCAGTGGCAGTATTGGGCTTTTTCTCTAAGGTTGTAATACATCCAAATGGATAGACTTGAAACATGTTTTGGTGGGAGTAAATGTATTAACAAATTGTATGTTAAACAGCTTGCAATAATTGTTGGAGGCCCTTTGGTTGGCAAATTTATGGATAATTCTCCCAGATTACCTTCATATATTTCCTTAAACATTGTCCAGGTAACTTTTTGGGTTAAAGACATGGACCTCTTCTTTGATTTGTACCTTTTACAAAAGGCACTCTTGTGTTTCAAATTATTAGAAAACACGTTATGATAGGAATACTAAAAAAGGACTTCTAGGTAAATTTCTTTTAAGAATTTCTAGTACAGACTATTATATAATGGACTGTTGTCACCACAGAGTGTTAATATAGACACGATTATGTGTACAACAGTCGATAACATGATGATTTGCATTAAAATGCCTTGAGAAGTATTAACAGAAGGTTCTTTTTTAGCATTTCTAACGTTAAAAGGTGTTTTCCAGCAATTTTGATGCATAGGGTTGCATTTTGGAAAAGTACAAACCATAGTGGAAGTCTTGAGTCTTTTACTCCATCTTTTCCTTTATATATATATATATATATGTCCATATTGAAAGTGGTTTCTTCTTAATATCATGTTTGTTTTAGGCAGCTGCTCAATTATTATCAGCAGCTATGATAATCCATGCCTATGCTGTTTCACCTGCTTCTGCATCCTCTTTTCTCTGCCGTCCATGCTTTGCTGTGCTTGTGTTAGCTGGGGCTATTGAAAGATTATGTGGAGTAGCATCGGGAGTTGCTGTAGAGCGTGATTGGATTGTGTTGGTAGTGCTTTTCCATACTTCTCTGTTTATTATATGCACCAATGAATTAAATTTTATGTTTTTTGAAAATTTTATGCGCTCTCATGTTGTACTTATTTGTACAGTTAGCTGGAATCAACAGACCAATCGCACTAGCTCAAGCAAATGCTATTCTTAATCGAATTGATCTTCTTTGTGAGGTTATACTTGAACCTAAACATTTTGCGTACATATTATTACATAGGATAAGTTTGTGATTTTGTGGTGTGTTTAATGGACGAAAACTTACTTCTTGACCAAAGTTTACATGTATATCAGATAGCTGGAGCATCAATATTTGGTGTTCTTCTGTCCAAGTTTGAACCTGTGACATGCTTGAAGTTTGCTGCAGGTTTAATGATCTGTTCATTACCAGTTATGGTAATTGCTTTATGCTTTTCCTCCCACGTTTTCCTCTTTATTGTAATTCTTGCTTTCATACTCTTACCTTTTATCCCTGTTTCTCAGATTGGGCTCATGTGGTTAACAAACAAACTTTCTGTGGGAGTTCTTGACCAGACTAAGTCAATGCAAACCTGTTGCAAGGATCCCAGTGAATCATCAGTGCAAAATGCTAATAATATAGGTAACAAATGCTGCCATTTTTGTTCCTTACCCAATTACAGCAACTTGTTTAAAGTAATTTTCTGTATAACCAGTGGGTCTGAGCATGGAGACTATCAAGCTTGGGTGGAAGGAATACTTGCGGCAACCAGTTCTACCAGCCAGCCTTGCCTATGTGTTACTCTACTTTAATGTTGTCCTTGGTCCTGGCAGTTTAATGACAGCATTTTTAACACAGCGAGGTAAACCCCTTGACCTAGTTTTCAGGGGGCAGTTATCGTAGATCTGGGATACACACACACACGCACATATATATGGAGTTTTAGACCCAAGCTTTTCCTAACCTCTAAAGTAGCTTGCGCATCTTTATAGAAATATTATTTTGGGAACTTTTAATAATTGCTGATGCAATTAAACATGCAATATTGTTGGCAGTAACAATCCAAGTTTTAATTATGTTGTTCTGCTAAAACATGTAAATGCTCTTAATCACTAGAAAGCCTATTCTTTACTTCAGGTGAGAGAAAGAGACATGAAAGGAGTTTTGCATATGCTTCAACGTGGTTGTATTCACTTACAAAATCTAATTCTAATTGTGCTTCTATGCTTGTTTGCATGAAACATTTGGATTTGTTTTACAGGGGTCAATCCATCTATCATTGGAGGGTTTAGTGGATTGTGTTCTTTCATGGGTGTTGCAGCAACATTCCTGTCTGCAACCTTGGTCAGACGACTAGGCATTTTGAAGGTTACATTATTGTCTTGTTTTAGTTGGTAGAGTTCTTCTAGGATTCTTGTTCTTAGCCATGTACTTAAAAATTTGTTTCCCTATGACCAGGCTGGAGCAACCGGACTTGTATTCCAGGCTTCACTGCTAGCCATAGCTGTTGGCGTATATTGGAGTGGATCTCTTTCAAAGCAAAGCTCCCTTATTTTCTTGGGATTGATAGTGAGAACAATCTTTTTCTCTTGTTTCCTTCGCACATGATGAGTTATCATCAGTAGACTAGTTTTGATTTGGAAAAGTAAATTGGCCATTGGAGTGTTGGTTGCATCAAAGCAGGGAGATGTAGATAACAATTTATCTTTGTTTACGTTTTACAGTTGTTTATTGTTTCTTATACACTATTTCAAAATTGTCACAGATTGAATCTGCTAGTCTTGGTAATGATTATCCTTCATAATTATCCTTCATATGCAGGTACTATCAAGGTTGGGACATATGTCATATGATATTGTTGGGGCGCAGATTCTTCAGACTGGGATTCCATCATCTAAAGCAAATCTTATTGGGATAACAGAGTTTTCTGTAGCGAGTTTGGCCGAGTCGATGATGTTGGGTGTTGCTATAATTGCAAATGATGCTTCACACTTTGGGTTTTTAGCACTGCTATCTTTATTATCTGTTATTGGTGCAGCATGGATGTTTTGCAGATGGTTACTGAATCCAACAGATGAGCAAAGAAGTCCATTCTCATGTGAGCCACACTTTTAGATTTTATGTAGGTATTCTTTTCAATTTCATAGTAAGTTATTCACTTTGGGAGATAGTTTCAACTTGAAAATTCTTTAGTTAGGCAAGGACGTTTATGCGGATGTGATTAACCTCGTTAGAATTTTGATAAGCAATGCCTCAAAACGTGAGATGCATGTTCTTCATGGAAATCATGCCTTGAGACTTTGATGGAAATGCGTTTGGTGGAAATCATGGTGACATGGGTTGCACCTGTTATCATTTTGGGGAATAGTATTGCCCTTTGACCTAGCAAATAACTGGATTAGGGATAAGCCAGAGATTTGTCTTTTGTACAGAGAGGTTTTAGTTGACATATCAGTTTGTTCTAGTCAGTCAAGGTGGAATACAAACGAGATGGTCTTGAAGTTCTTTATTGGTTTCTACCATTGCCATGGTTATATTAGCTAACTTCTTCATCTTCATATTGTGAAACAGTTGCTCATCAGCTAACTAAAGTGGCAAGACCTTTTGACTCAACTCTAGGATCAATTAGATGGCCAGAATATCAAACACACGATGGTTTACTCTCTACTCAAAAAGAAGTGCGAGATAAATCTCTGAAGCCTTGTTTTCCTTCGAAGGCTATAGTGTAAAGATTATAGATTTGTATTATGCTTCGTAATGGGCTGAAAGGAGAAAAATATTTGTATTATGCTGGTTCTCCATGTAAATGACCGAGCTAAATCTGATTCTTACTGTTGTTGAGCTTCACATGTATGAAATTCTGAACAAAGTTGTAAATCGTTCGTCTAGTTCAATTCGTATTCTGCAATAAAATGTTAGTGCTGTAATTTCACTTAGCTCATACGTCCGGTGACCATGTTCTTCGTACACAACCGTTGGTCAGAAGTATTATGTACCTCAATTGATCTACTCAAGGTAGAATTTCTCCTTTACTGAGAACGAGCTAGGAGATCCAGATGTGATACAAGAAGCTAAAGAAGTTAAAAGAGAAACGCGTGAAGCTTGAGGGGCTAGGACGTGGCAAACTGTTTGCTCTTCGTATCTCTATATTAGAAAAGCTGGCAATGGCAATGGAGTTTGGCCATTGATGCATCTACCAATGTTTACCCTGCTCTGGTGGTAAAATAACTGCACGTACCCGTCACGCTTCAACTACCCATGCCCCGAGAAATTCAACAGAAACCAACGCCAACATAAATTCAAACTTACAACTAAACAAACGTACAGTAATTACATTACATGGATCTTCAGCTTAACCTTAATTGTTTCGCACGACAGTGGAAAACATCGAACATTGTTGTCGTTGAGAGTCGTGTCTCGAAGTGATACACGTCTTTCCACCCTTTCCTTTCGTTTGTCAATTGTTTCTATTTTTTTATTTATTTTCTTCTTTTCAGGAAAACAAAAGGCTTTGGTTTCAAGTTACAAAGACACACACGTGAATCGAGAGGCTAATAAGCTTCTTATGAGATGAGAGGCACATACCGCCATTTTTATGGATCTCGGACGGACTCAGTATTCAGCAAGTCACAGAACTGAACTGAGAGCAAAATATCATTAACCTCCCCCGTGTTCATCGCGTGTATTCTACTCCTTTCGTCACTTCTTTCTTTTCTCTGCATCTTTATATTCTTTGTCATTTGTCACCTTTGCTTGGCTGTCGATACATGTTCACCATCTTTTCACCAAACTTGACATTTTCTCTCCTTTTTCTTTTTTCTCCATGATACACGTGTGATCGTCAGATCCAACTTCTGTTCTCAGCTTATTATGAAATCATGCATTTAGTACGTCTTACACACTATGAACACTATTTTTAGTATAAGCATAATCTACCTATAATTACTATCTTTGTTAGGTAAGCTTATCGTGGATGTAAGAGGTGGAAGTCACTTTGCACGAATAACGTCCTTTTAAGTTATTGATCAGATACTTAACATCGTTGGACGATGTGATATTTTGGTTTTAAAGTTGAAAGGAATTCATAAGTCTTGTCTCAACTTCCATTGTTTTAGTTGTAGGAGTAGGTTCCAGCCAACCAATGACGGTGGAATTGGAGCTTAAGTCCAAGGGAGATATAATTAAGGTGAAAGATACACATATGGGGAGGACAATAGAACTTAACCTCAGTGAAGTGAATGGACTCCATGTGCATGAACTAATCGACTTGTCATATCATTTTAAAAGCTACAACTCCGTCAAGCAACCTTATACCAACAAGATAGTACGTTATGATTGCTGCAAATGAATAGATTTCTATGAACTATCATTTTTCTTTTAATAAAAGCCTCCAAGCCTTTTCCAGGAAACTATACATTCCATTTCCCGAAACTGAAAAGAATTTGCTCACGCACTAAAGTCCTACACTACTCCCAAAGACTCTTCTTGAGAGTTGAGAAGGGACATTTATAGATTTACATGAATAACCCACCTTGAAAATTGGGTGGCATAGAGAGAGGTAGAGAACTAGGTGGTGGAGAAAATTTCCCATCCATCAATCCCAATATCATACTAACAAAGAAAGATGTGAAAGAACACCATGTGAGTTCAGTAATGAAAAGGACAGAGAAAAGAAAACCTTTTTTTTCTCCTTCTTTCTCAACCACTGTCAAAGATCTTCTCTCCCCATCATTTCTCACAAAACAACGCCCCCACAGTTCATCATTTTCAGTTAGACAAGTATTAAAAGTAAATACAATATAATGTTCTCTATCTTCCTCTTATCAGTAAGTCATGTTTCCAATATCAGATATCACTTACTTTGCATTCTACAAGTTTGTCTGGCCATGTAATAGCCTGTTTTCTTTTCTTTTTAAATATAAAATAAAAAATGAGATAAAAATCCTTTCCTTTTTCTACCAGAGGAAAATAAGATTAAAGTTTCCTTCCATTCCATTTCCACCACCACCTTATGTTGATGTTGGTTGCTACAGTGATTGAGACTTGAAAGCGCCCATCTTTTCATGTCTATCGACACTGATAGTTGATATATCACTTGGCTTGTTCATGTCCTCTTTTGACCCTCTATTTCTCTCCTCATCACTTTTCTTCTTTATTATTACCAAGCACTGTGTTGGAGTAAAGAACCATAGTTTCAGCTCAGAGAAAAGAAAAGTGGGTAAAAGAGAACAAAGTGAAAACGAAGTCATGGGTTCTCTAGGGACTGAAACTGCCAAGGAGAAGGCAATGTGGCTCTATCCCAAGATTATGCGATCTGATCCTTCTGAGAGATGGGGGCACTCTGCTTGCTACTCTAATGGAAGTGTTTATGTCTTTGGGGTACGTATGTTTTGGAAAGAACAAAACACGTTTTGTTTTCTTCTCTTCTGAAGTTAAATTTCTTTAGCTATACAAGTTTGGGTTTCGCTAGTTCTTTTCTTTTTCTGCATACTTGAATATATATCTTCTCTATATGGTCTTCGTTTTCTTTGGTTCCTTAGTGTTTATTTTTGGCAAAGCAAGCATATAACTTTCTTTCATGGTTCGTAGTTCTTTCCTAAATTTTCTTCTGTCTGTTGCCTCCTGGAATGTAAACTATAGGTTTGTTTTGGTTGTAGTTTCTTTATTTAGTTGGACAAGGTATTAAGATGAAGATGATTATCATCCAGCTTTCTTCGTATAGAACACACATACTGTGTCTCATTCTACGTCTCTGTCAAGACTAAAACCTGCATACCAAGTTATGGTTCATATCTTGTCAAAAAATAAAAAAAGAGAAGTTCTGGCCAAAAGACCCAAAAAAAAAGTAGTTTGTTTTCTACTGGGACTGGATTATCTTTTATTTTTTTAAAAAAATTTAAGCTCGTTTTCAAGGCCAAGAACATCTTCAAGAGATGGCTTCGTGATGTTGGAGGTTTCAAAATTTTGGTTGAATTTACTAATATCTTTTGCGTATTGTATCGCCTCACATTTTAATAAAACTTGCAAGAACTATTTGAAGAACACGATGAAGAAGAAGTAGAAATTTGGGCGGGTTATGAGCGAGCCAATTTTATGTTAACATTTAGTAACCAGTTATCACACGGTCTCATGTCAGCTGAGTGTGAAACTTAAAGAAAATCTGCAAACCAAGTCCTCTATGCGTGACCCTCAACACCTGCAATTGTTTCTTTTACGCTTACATGAATTACAAGAAAGAGCAAAATTTGATAACATCTTATTTCCAGGGATGTTGTGGAGGTATGCATTTCAGTGATGTTCTTATGCTAAACCTTGAAACCATGGTATGTAACACTCTAACCACGTCAGGAAAAGGACCTGGTCCAAGAGACAGTCATAGTGCTGTTCTTGTTGGGCAAAAAATGATAGTATTTGGGGGCACAAATGGCTCCAAGAAAGTAAATGACTTGCATATATTGGATCTCATGACCACAGAGTGGATAAGCCCTGAATGTAAGGGGACTCCTCCCTCTCCTCGAGAAAGCCACACTGCTACATTGATTGGGGATGCTAAGATGGTCATATTTGGAGGTAGTGGAGAAGGAGAAGCAAATTACTTGAACGATGTGCATGTTTTAGACCTCAAAACCATGACATGGAGCTCTCCTATTGAACTCAAGGGTGATATTCCCGTTCAAAGAGATAGTCACAGCGCTGTTGCAATCGGTAACCAGCTTTTTGTATATGGGGGTGATCGTGGAGATAGGTATCATGGCGGTGTTGATGTGTTGGATATGGACAAATTGACGTGGACAAAGGTATTAGCTTCACGTTGCTTTATCTTTACTATCTTGTTCTTATAGACTATGGTGTTCGTAATGTTTAATTCTAATTCATAACAGCTTCATGTTCAAGGATCTTCACCTGGTGTTAGAGCAGGGCACACAGCCGTGAATATTGGTAACAAGGTAAGTTAATCCCACGTAATTTGTAGAGTTTGTACTGTGGGACAAATTATGCTTTGCAACTGTCTCAATATTCAATTCATGAAACATTCTATTACTCAAACATAGATAGGAATGAGTAACTCTACGTGGTCTTCAGATTTACATCATTGGAGGAGTGGGGGACAAGCATTATTACAATGATATTTGGATCTTAGAGTCAAGTAGTTGTTCTTGGACGCAGCTTCACATACGCGGTCAGCATCCTCAAGGGAGGTTTTCTCACACTGCTGTTGTCGCAGATTCTGGTATTATCATATATGGAGGGTAAGTTACATCGATAATATTGTGTTCAATAATAATTATTATATTGCTCTGGCTTATAAATTCACTCTCTGTCCTCTTGTATTCGAGTTCAGGTGTGGGGAGGATGAGCGCCCTCTTAGTGAGCTGTTGATCTTGCATCTCGAAGCTGAGAATTCCAAGAGTGCTTGTGACATTTCCCTGTCCAAGTTTTTCGGAAGTAATTGGAAAAGGGAGAAGAGGAGAGCACGCGGAATAGAAAGTAACTTGGTAACAAAACTCTCTCTAAATTTGCAGGCCTCTCTATTCAATATTGTAGGAGCTAATTCCTTTTCTGTTGTAAAGCAGAGAACGATGTTGCTTGGAACTCGTGAAACGTTCAGTAATCCAGTTCATGACCTTGAATTAGAATCAAGACAACCGTTTCAGTTTCATTCAGGTTGTTCTATGTTCAAAATGTTTGTAATGAGCAGAGATTTTAGATTCCATCTTTGATTAATTCAATTACTTTTTGGCAGAGGGTCCTTATCCAAAGAGGAAAAGAACCATGAATTACAAGGGATGGGACATTCAATCAGAATTAGAAAAACATTCTGTTTCAACCTCCCAGCATTCGTCTCCATCACAGTCTGATCAGGAGCCGACACCAGCTAGGAAAGCTGCCGATTCACTTGCAGTATGCCAAGGACTTAATCTGTTCACTTCATCAAATAACATTCCAAGGAACTGCCAAATTAATGAAGTTATCAGTGACCAGAAAGAGCCCAGAAATATGGTGAAGAGGGCCCCTTACGATCTCCAATTTATAAGAGAGAATAAAAACGCTAACCAATTTTCTGAGGCTGCTCATTCAGGAAGACAAGGAACACAGTACCTATCAGCGGAACAGAAGCATGTGGAGGCTGGTTCTTCTCATAATCTGGTAACTATTAATTTATTATCAATCTATGTCTGAATTCCTAAGCTTTATGTGCTTGAATTTTTTGTTCCTGCTTCTGACATATTATGTTCCGCTATGTTGCCGGATACTCAGATTGGCGCTGAGGTACGAGGCAAAGTAGATGGAGCCTTCGACTCGGGACTGCTAATGACTGCCACAATAGATGGAATGATGTTTAGAGGCGTCTTGTTTCCACCTGTAAGCATCCATTATTTGATCAAATTAGGACCGCCGCTTTAGAAAAATGTCAAGTTGAAAGAACACATCTTTTTTGCATCAGGCTCATGGGTTCGCATCCAGAGGGACGATTCTTGCTCAAAATGCTGCACCTCCAGCAACCCCAGTCGCAGTTAAACCATTTCCAAACCTAAATCGAAATGAATCATCAATCGCTTCACAGCCACAAATGTCATTCACAGGGCAAGAATCGAGTCGGAGCTTCAGACACAACCATCAAAAGATCAAAGCTTTTCCGGGAACCAAAGGCACACCATCATTTGCAAAAGATTCAGAGTTAAGAAGTGATCTCCAAGGAGTAGTCTTGACCCTGGGAGGCCCTGGAAATGGTCATGTTGGACAAACTTAGATTTCTCAAGTTACCACGAATATCACACCCCTCGTAAAATCAGAAGTAATTTTCACATTCCCTTTTGTCCAAGATGGTTGTGGAGGTTTAAAGCTTCAAGGATCGGGGAAGTAGTACCTCTAGCTGGTCTGAAGCTTTGGCCTTTCCTACTAATTCACCTGCAGAGAAGCAGCATTTAGTTAATGTAATATCTAGTAATTAAATAACACGGTTTTTTGTATCATACCTTCCAATTATCAATCTTCAATGGATATAAACTATGATAAGCATGTTGAGATTATTTTCTTCTTCCGAGTCTTCAACAAGGTAGACAATAGAAGCGAGTGAGGCGCGTAATAATGGGAAGGGGTGGGTTGGATAAAATTGGATTATATCCCAAAATTGAAATTTTATTAATATTGCAGGATTTTAAAAATAATAAAAATAAAACTATGACTTACAAAATCATATTAAAAAGTGAATAATGAAATAAAAGAAAGGTAAATAATTGCGTGTAGAGAGTAAAAAACGATGGTGATGTGCGTGGGACTTGACACGAGATCAGATGATTGATATCGCGTGGGACCCAGCGATAATAACAGTACCGACGCTACACACAATAACAAAACTGTCCTTTAAGGAAAGAAAAGGATCTGAGAAATAAAACACCCGCGGTTGTCGCGGGATACTGTGTGTTAGGGAGGATGACGCTAAACGACGTCACTTGGAGAGATGTGAGTGTGAGACTGAGTCAGCCGTAGTCATAGTCAAATAGTCATTAGTCAGTTCACCACCACCAAAATGGTTTTGCGATAAGATGTTTGTCCTAATCATCATCGTCAAATTCAATATCAAATATCAAATCACCCACTGGCAGACACATCAGATCAGATCAGAGCCTTTGATTTTACTATATTGTCTCGTCTTCTTCCCTGCCCGACTGACTGCCTATCTCTGTGGCTAGATTCCCTTCTGCCCATTTTCTAAAAATAAAAGCTCATTGTGGGATTTTCCTTTTATTGATGCGTATGATTTATTATAACCCCAGAAAGAAATCGCTCTGGTTGTAGCACAAACTGTACTAAGCAAATTCTGACCTCCAGAGCTTATTCTAACACCTTCTTTCATCCTCTGGCACAATGATGATTTAGCTTCCCAGCTGCTACATATGCCAATAGCATACAGTTATACATCTAGGAACCAAACCAACATGATTTACTTCCTTGTATTCAGACACAATGTCAATTTGGGTGACGTTAGAAGAGATTAGTAAAGTTTAGATGATATGAAGCAATGTATAAAATTATCCGTGATTTTGAGAAAGGAATACTCTCTAGAAGAAGAAGGATATTTTGTATAAAATTTTTCTATACTTTTCCTTTTATTTACTCGGAAATTTATAAGAGTTTGTTACAACATGTATGACATCTGTCTCTAGCAACAGAATGTATGTATTTTGGTTATTTAGCATAATTTTATGGATACTTCTTCTAGAATATTCAATTTGTCACACAATCTTTCACTCAAGTGGGCTTGTTTATAATACGTTTGGTCCTAGGCTGCTTTTTTTTTTTGGTTAAATCAGAGAGTGTTATAAATAAGAAATAAGAGTTATATACAAAACAAGAGATTGCCTAAATGCATATCTCTTCCTTGGTCAAAATTATCATCTTAACTAAGAACATTAGGTACCATTGTACCCTATAAACCTAATAGCTACCTAATAGCCACACAACAACCTATACATATGGTCCACCCAAGACGCTGCAGAACATCACTACTCACCATACGCAAATTACCAGAATTCAAAGAACAACCAAAGTAACAGAAAGTAATAACTTTTGCATTCTATGAATAATGACAAGACCAGCAATAAGGATTAAAATGAATTGATTGAAGTCACCAGCCTATCCTTACGGCACATAAGCATTTGGCAGAATAGGAACCGCCTCCACAACCAAGAGGGTGCCGCTATGGTGTGCATAGCAGGTTGGGCCATCTGACCCCTTTCCACTACCCACTGTAGACACTCTTGAACCGACCATTAGCAATCCATGTGTTGTTAGACTTGCAAAATAAAAAGACTAATAAACTCAGTTAATTACCTCATCTCAGTGTTTGGGCTAGATTCTCCTTAACTTGGGAGATTGCTCCGAGACAAACACTTCCAATATCCTTGGCTTCATCTTTAAATGCTCTAGCATTCCTTTCAGACCAAATGTGGTACACCACAGTAGA
>JANQAP020000212.1:725401-739011 GCA_026874005.2 Erythroxylum coriaceum | reverse complement strand
CCATCTTGTTCTTATGATAATTATTTTCCATATACCGTATCATGTATGGCTTGGCATGTTGATTTGGTTATCTTGCTGTCGCTGTGTTTTGATTTCTAAAAACGTTTTGAAATATACCGTTTTAGCCAAATCTTGCATGTTTTATTTTCTGATCCAACAGCTGGCATCGAAGTGGTACTTGTGATAGATGTTGAACTCCTTAATGTTTACAATAAAAAAATTTAAAGGATAATTGGTACTGATATAAAATTTTGTCTACTTTTAGTCTCATAATATGTAATTCGAGGATTTATAAAAACATAACTTGACTAAAATTATAATTCTAAGTCGTAACCTTATCTATACATACTTTAAGAGGATTAATGAGGGGAACCTTCTTGAGTCTTTTTAGGAAACTTTTAGCAACCACTTTGTCTTTAGTTATTGTTTAGGGTTTCTTAACATCGTGGATAGCTTGAAAGTAAGAATTGGAAGGAGATTACGCTCAACTTAGATGTAGTTGGGAACATCACGTTATATCTTTTTCTTTTTTTACTTTCTTTGATGTTAAGATTGTTTTTTTCATTATGTTTAGTATCTAAATCCCTAATTAGGATTAAGAATGTATTTTATTTTGGATATTTTAATTATTAATTTATGAGTTATTATCGTTTAATTAAGTTTATCCTCTTTGATCTTAATTGTTGAATTATGCTTAATCATCACATATTCAATCCTATAGATTATATGAAGGACTATGACGTAAATAATAATTTATGCATTAGAGGAATAAACATTATAGATCTAGAGAAAGATATTTCTTAGACTAGTGTGATAATAAAAGAGATTATGCTTAATGAGTTTGATTGGGTTGATTTGAACATCGAGAGGTGGTGACTACTTAAATTAAATATACTTGAATGCCTTGAGGGAGGGCATAAAGACATTAGGTTAATTGATATTTCAACCTTGATAATCTATCATTGCAAGATAATTAGAATTTCTCATAATTAAAACTCAAAAATCATTGTAAGATAATTAAAATTCCTCATAAGTAAAACTCAAAACCCTAATGTTTCATTATTTTGGTATTTTCTTGCTAGTTAATTATCTTGATTTCATTAGTTTAGTAACCTAATTACTTTTCATAAATATTGATTTTATTTAATTTTATCGTTTGGCTAGGATTAATAAAATTTAGTAATTATATTCCTCATAAGCTCAATATTATGGAATAATCCAAACTTTACAACTTATTACAATGGATTCTAAATGTTTATACATAAACTCAATCAAGTTTACGATTTTATTATCAAGAATATATTTAACTACTATATTCTTAATCTTAGCTTGAATTTATGCTCATCTTCTCCATTTGCTTTTAGGTACTTGATGTGAGATAGGAAATCTAGGACTAAAAACTTGGACATCCTATTTTAATTTATCCTTGAAATCAAATAAACTATCAAAAAAAGTAAAACAAGGAGAGAAAAGATGGCTGTAAATTAGGAAAGCATCATTTTTTATGTGGACCAGTAGCAACCACCTCAGATTTGTATGGAGGCATTCATATTTTAGTGATAAGTAGAAGTTATAAATATAAAGGTAAAGGGCAAGGAACTATAAGCTTGAACAAGTACATCTCCACTTACTACTGATATTTAATTGATCACCTAGGGAAGATACCATCACATTCATCAAATAATTTTAGTCCATGATCCAAACACTTCTATTGAATGCCTTTATATAAGATGAGCTTTATATAAGATGCTTTCCATACTTATATATAAGATGAGCTTCATACAAGATGCTTTCCATACTTATATGAGATCGAGCAAGGACACAGTTGCTCTCAATTGAGGAAGATTCTTTTATAAAGTAAGACCAAATTAATGATGATTTTATACTAGGATTCTTCCTTCCATATAAAACCACCAAATTAAGGACACGAATTTATAGTTTTATATAAAAAGATGGAGAAGCCTTCTATAAAGCATAGGAATGATACAAAGCTTTATTTAGCTAGTGCCAATGCCATCAGTACTATTTACAATTGGTTATGCAATTCTTCTATCCTGACACTCATATGTTAGACCTTGGTTGACACTATGGCAAGAGGGAAATTTCTACAAAAACTATTGAGGAGGTTAAGAAGATCAAAAATTGAAAAGATGGTTCAATCTATTTATGCATTCATTCATAACTTGGAGATGCAAATGATTTAATTAGCCAAGGTAGTAAGTAAAAGAGGTTAAGAAAAATAGTAATATTAAGGTGAAACCTAAAGGTTAAATGTTAGTCATCATATTTAGGAGTGAGAAAATACTCAGTGTTGAAATTGCGTAACAAAAATGCAAAAATTAGACAAATCTAGAAAATAGGATGAAGTGAATAAAAGTAAATTGATACAAGTCTTATCTTCTAAAAGTATCAATTTCAAAATGAAGCCAAATTCCATTATCAAGTGTTATATGCCACCGATTTCATACCCTGAAAGGCTGAAAAGAAGGAAGAATGAGGACAACTTCAAGTAATTGCTATAAATTTTCAAGAAGTTGAACATCAACATCACCTTTATTAAAGGTTTAAGATAGGTGCCATCATATATGAAGCTTTTGAAGGAGATCATCTCTAAAAAAATATATACTTGAGGATTATACTATGGTAACTTTAACAGAGGATTGTAGTGCAATTTTATAGAATAAATTGTCTCTAAATTTAAAGGATCTAGGAATTTTGTTATTATTTTCCATTTTGGTGCTTCTAGTCTTTATAATTGTTTTTATGATTTACATTCTAGTATAAATTTAATTCCTTTATCCCTTTTTAGGAAGCTTAGAATAAAAGAACTCAATCCAACAAAGATGTTAGTCTAACTAATTGATAGGTCCTTTGGCACCCAATTAGGTTAGTGGAAGACCTATTATTTAAAGTAGGAAAATTAATTTTTTTCTTGCACATTTCTTAGTAATGGATATGGAGTATGGCACTAAGGTTCCTATCATCTTAAGAAGACCATTTTTGACTACTAAAGGGTCATTAATTAATATGGATGAGGGTAATTTAACACTTAAGGGGCAAGGAGATGGCGGAGTTCAACATCTTCAAGGTTTTGAAAGGACCTATCCTTAATGAAAAGTGCTACATAATGGATGTGATTAACTCTATTGTGTATGATAATTTATCTAAAGTTACTTATAATGATCTGTTAGAATTTGATGATCTAATAAAGTAAAGGAGGACAA
Source organism: Erythroxylum coriaceum (assembly GCA_026874005.2). Classification (NCBI taxonomy): domain Eukaryota; kingdom Viridiplantae; phylum Streptophyta; class Magnoliopsida; order Malpighiales; family Erythroxylaceae; genus Erythroxylum; species Erythroxylum coriaceum. The sequence continues at coordinate 735,787 of JANQAP020000212.1, read as the reverse complement.
AACTTATTAATTGTGCTTTTAGTTTAGAAGGAAAGGACTATAAACTTGATGTTCTCAAATTTTTGAGGACTTAGGAGGATGAAATTCTAAACTCTTACCATTTACTAAAGAAGGACTTAACCTAGAAGTAAAGAAATTGCCTCCTCACTTGTGTTGTGCAAAATTAAAAGACAATAATATTGATCCTATTAATATTTCCTCATCTCTAAGTTATGTTCAAGAAGATAATCAAGCTCATTCAATTTAAGATCTTGGATGAGTGAAAGAGCTTTACTAGGAAGTCCAATAGAAAGACTACTAAATAAGGCTTATTGGGAGCCAACCAAACATTCTAATTTTACTTACTTTTATTTGAGTTTATTAGTTCTAGTTTTTCACTCAATTTTTATTACTTTCATAGGTAATTCTTGTCCAAAATTTATTAGATTTTACCTCACCAACTTTGCATAGACTTACAAAAATTTTCTTTACCATAAATTTCTTCGATGAGTGCTTTTATTATCTTACTTTTCTAACATTAAGGATAATATCATATTTAAGTTTGGGGGAAATTTTCTAGAAAATCTTTTTTAAGTTTTATGTTACGATTAATAATTCTTTTGAGTTGCGTGTTTTCATGCTTTAAGTTTGAATTTTATTTTTAACTTTCTTTTTCTTTTATATTTAGGATCTCATTAGTTACTTTAGGTTAATAACATTAGTTTATACATAATTCTTAGTTAATAGTAGTTGTTAAAAATTAAGTGAAAAATAAGGTTAAGTGACTACTATGCAAACTTGACTTTGTGAAAGTTTGGAAACCAAATTCATTGGATAATGTTACCTTAATTTAACTTGAGTTATCCTGTGAGAAATTGAGCTAGCATATAAAATTGTTTCTTTCAAATGTGGATATCTTCTTTAAATGTAGACTTCTAAAAATTGCATTTCATCTTTCAACATTAAAAGTAAGATATACACGAGTATTAAAATGACAAAGGCATTTAGGATTTATATTTGAGCCAAACTGCCAACCTTATGTATATTGTACCATTAGTGAAACCGTTGAGCCTTATATAAAATTTTGGCATTTTTCTTTATAACCTTTCTAAAAAAAACTTGAACCTAAAAGAAAAATAAGTTGTTACACCCTAATTCAAGATTACTAAAGTTTTTTCTTGTGATTTCATATGGTTGGATATGGTGTGTAATGAAAAAGTTTGGGAGAGATGGTGACGTGTATAGAGGTGGCAATATAAAAAAATTGAAGTTCATGCCAATTGGGTTAAAAAACAAGAAAAAGAAAGTTGTTGAAAATCAATTGACATAATTTTCTTACACTTGAAAAGAATGAAGGCCTCATTACAACCAAATTCAAAGACCTATTGGTTTTCACTTGTAGTGGAAATTAGATAATTTCCAAGCCTATAGAAATTTTAATTTCATAAGAAGATTATGAGTGTACCTTAACCAAAATTTCAAGCACTTGTGTGAATGAGTGATATCTTATGCGAAATATATCAAATTGAAGTATTTGAAATTGATGAAAGTGCTAGAATAGTAACTACATTATCTTCGTTGTATGGTAATATATTTAAGAAATATTATATGTTTTAAGTTTTTCAATTCAAATGAGACTTGAATATATATATCTTATGTTACCATCTATTAAGTTAACTATTATATTTATGTCAATGTTTGTGGGTATCATTATAGTAAACCCTCAGAAGATTATAATTCCTCTACTAGGGAGATCCATAGGCTTAAAGGCTTAGGCCGTATAGTAAATGTCACCATAAAACTATGAATGGAATTTTTTTTATTTTAGTTAGTATAGTGTAGTTAGTTTTTTTTTTCTGTTTATTGCTTGAGGATAAATAATGATTTAAGTGTGTGGGTAATTTGATAAATAAAAGGGCTAAATAAGTTTGTAATTTAGCATTATTATTACATATTTTATAGAATTATATGATTTTTTTCCTATGTTTGGTTCTCTTAAAGGTGATTATTTAAGATAAAATCCCGGGTTTAAGTGTATTATTCTCTATAGTTATTAAATAAAAAAGATACTAAAGTCAATTAGAAGATGACAAGATGAAAAATAACTTAGTAGAAGGCATCAAAAATTATTTCAAAATCAAATTTTCAAAAACTTAAAAAGACTAGAGAATCTAGAAACAAAATATAACCATCATTGGTATCATAAATGAAACAGATATCGATGTGTTGTTGGACAAACAAGTTTGAGATGCAAAAGCAAACTACTATCAGAGTGGTATGTGACCGACATCAAACTCGTCAATATTTGTATATATAAAGTTTTAGAAGCTAAACAATAATAAAGTGGAATCTAGTCTAACATTGATCTCATAACATATAATCTAAGAATGCATAGAAACATACTTTTCACTAAACTTAAGACTCTATCATGTAAGTAGGAATGGAAAAAATAGCCCAACTCAAGCCAACTCGGCCCAATTTGACAATGCTTTGGGCTAAGTTTTGGCTTTTTTCAAATTTTGGGCTCTAGGCTAGGTTGAGTTGATCCCAAAACCCAATCCATCACCTATTTTAATGTGAAATGATATCATTATCATTTTATGGTATATAAAATGATATGATTTTTTCCAATGACTAGCAATGGACACTCTTCTTCTCTTAGGTTTTGAAGAGACACTACAAATTAACAATTAATCTACAATGCTCTCCCCCTATTTTTTGCTCTAACCTTCCAGACCTCGCTCCACTGATCCCTCTTTAGACAATCACATAACTCCTCTAGTACTCCATCTATTTGCCTTGTCAAGTTTCCTCTATCCCTTAACTCTCCTTGTTTTTCTTGAGTCAGTGGTCAGTTCACTCCAGGTTTGTCAAAGGAGTGCAATAAGCATTTGGAATTATGGTTAATGAGTAATTGACTGTACTGTACAGAAACATTTTCAAGTAAGCCTACAAAGATTTTTTAGTGTTTAAAATAAAAAATGACAATATAAATTTCCTACTTTTGTTTATTTCTTTTTACATTATGTGTCAAAGAAAATAAGTATGTTTATAAAAAGCAAATTCCCTGTTGAATTTATCATATAAAATCTATGAGTTAACAACTACTAATTCATAACTTTATGAATTTTGTCTTATAATTGAACCAATTGCAAAATTTTACGTACAGAACTTCAAACTTCAAGTATGTTATTAAGTGAATAAACATATTCATTTTATAGCTAACGAATAAAACAATAAAAAACTAATAAATTAGAGCAAGTGAATGAATGAGTAATATAATGCATAGTTGAGAGTCTAGAACCAAATCCATATGCTACTTGAATTACTAAAGTATAGAGTGTGCTCATGCTGTTATCTTATTGTTCCTATTTTAAAGAAGCAACATTGGTGGTTTTTTTTTTACATAAAAGCACATTTTCATTCTTATCATAAACTACATTTTCTAACAAGAACAAACGTACGAGACGTAGGTTCTTAAGAATATATAAATCTAATGAAAATGAGAAAGGAAAAAATAACAGAAAGTTATATCTATGGGGCTTAATTTAGGCATAAATCTTCCGATATGTTCTTCATTGGCAACAAGATATATGGAATAAGAGTAGTCTAATTATAGAAACCTAAGAGTCAAGTCTTTAGAAAACAACCCCTAAAGAATTAAAGAATTATTTGAAGACATATTTTAAGATCTTTACTAATGAACTAAAACATCAAAAACATTACAACATTCAGGTTTCCATTATAAAAACCTGGATCAAGTTTTTATTTGCTTGCTTTTACTATAGTGTACTAAATATCTGAGCAATCCAATCAACCCTTGCATTAGAAATCTTTATAAATGCTCCTGATATTTGGAAAAGTAAAATAGAAAATGAGAACAATAATAAATGAGGAGGATAAATAGTATTGACGAGTAACATGAATGAAGACATCTTCCATTAGCTTTTAATTTCTTATTACATATTCTTTTTTTACTTATATATACTTGTGGTTACTTGCTTATATATTATAAAGATTGAAGTGTTTGATTGTATGTCTTCCTTTTGTTTCATATTTATAGTTATATATAAATGATGTGAGTGTATTTCTCCACTTTGGCTTTGATGTCTACATATATATATATATATATATATCAAAGCCTATATATATATATTTATATTAAAGTATATGCTCATATATGTTGATTGTTTTAGACGGATGAGTATATTCCTTCACTAGAGAGTTTTAATTCAATACTATACAGTATACCGATAGAGAGGTCTAATCTGGCACTAGATGGAGAAATGATTTAGGTTAAAAAAATCAGGTTCATTGAGAAGTGATGTTTAAAATCACTTTAACAAGACTAGATCAAGAGATATAGTATAAAAGGTTGAATGTTAAATATTGTCACATGATATTGTCCATTTTTAAAGGTGAAACCTCTCAATTGAATAGACATATGGAGTCATGTAACAAAAAGAAGATTGTATCACAAGGTCAAACATTTTTTACCCAAACCTAATAAAAGGGAATAATGAAATGACTAATACAAGTTGTGATAGCAATAAATCAAAGTTTTTGATAGCTAAGATGATCATTGGTGAAAAACAACCACTATCTATTATCGATAATAATAGGATGTTGCGTACCTCACTTTAATCAACCTTTAAGATCTCAATTAGGAATACTATGTAGAAAGATATTTTCAAGATTTATGATGATTAAAAGAAAGAAATGTGGAATATTTTGTCAAGTATTCATCAACAGGTAGCCCATCACATCATATATGTGGACAACTGACATCCATAAGAAAGGTCATATAATAATGACAGTACATTACGTTGACAATGTCTGGACTCTATACAGTCGAACACTAAGGTAAATTATATTTTTTAATATTGTTATCATTTATTTATTTATTTAGTATTCTATAATTAATATTTGTTCATATTTTTAAATCTTGGGTTCATTTATGTTCTGGCATTACATACAAGTGAAAGGTTGACAACCATGTTAGTAAATTGCTTAATGGATTGGAACAGCAACACCAAACTCTTTAGCATAAATTTTCATAATTTTAGCACAAAATATGAGATGACCAAAAGGTTAAAGAACAAGTTACTGGTTGGGAGCTTGTTGAATGGGGAGAGGATATTTCATATGCATTGTTTTATGCATATCATGAATTTCATTATGAAGGACAGGATAGAGGTGATAAAGAAAGTAATCATTGATCCAGTATAGTGTAGTGTATTGGAGTGAACACCCAAAAGAGTGGAATATTTTGAAGAAACTACACAATAATCACGCATTCTGTGCACAAAAAAGTTGGTTTTAGATTGCCCTACAAAATGGAATTTAACATTAAAGATGTTGGAGTCAGTAACCAAGTATGTTGAAGTCTTCAGTAGGCTGTGATAAAAAGATTCTCAATATACTTACCTATTGATAGAAGAGCAATAGGAGTTGGCTAAAGCATTTTATGCGAAGTTGGAAGTATTTTATAATGCTATTGAGTTATTCTCAAGAACAAAATATCTAACTTCACACATTTGCTTTAGCAGTTTATACAACATTAAAAAAGTTTTATTTAGTTAGATATTTGATTATAATAAAAGTGATCCAATGGAGAAACTTAATTCTTATTAGTATATGGTCAGACAAACTATGACAATCATTTTTACATTAGACCCGAGATATAAGATGGAGGTCATTTATTTTTATTATCAAAATTTGTATGGTGATTAGGTTGAAGAATATGTTGATATCATTAAACAATTATGGTATGATTTGTTTAATAGTTATCAACTAAGATTGGAAAAAAAATCATGATCATAATAGTTTAGCTTTAGCTTTAGTTCATAAAAATACAACGAATCCCAATTTTGCATAATTCATCAATAAAAAAGGCTAGGAGTTCTTATAGTATGATGGAGTTAGACAGCTATCTAGAGGTACGTGTTATGACTAGCTATAAGTGATAAATCCTTTTTTAACTTTTATATTTTTTTCATTTGGATAATAATAACACTATGATACCTTTTTATTTTAATAATGATTTTCATAATGATACACTGATACTTATTACATAGGTAGACTCATGAATTAATATTATTCTTAATTTTTAGTTCGTTTTTATAGTTTTTGTTCTCTATGCATCAAGGAGGAAGATTTGGATCGAGGATTAAAGAGCCATTGACAACTTCTCTTAACTCTTTCTTCTACTATTTTCTTCTATAATGGGATTTATTTTTTGGTTTTTATTTTTATTATGTTTAGTAGCTAAAAACCTTAGCTAGGGTTAAAAAAATGTAGCTTATAAGGATTTATTTATATTTATATATATATATATATATATTAGTTGGTTAAATTTATTCTCTTTGATCCTAATTGTTGGATTTATGGTTTGCTACCATATATTCAATTATAAGAAATATACAATAGACTGACATATGGAGTATGATTTTTGCACCAAGAGAATAAACACATTAATGTTAGAGAATAATGGTATCCTAGACTTTAGTGATATTTATACATATTAACTATGCTTAATGATTTTGTTTAGGTTAAACTACGCATCGATGAATAATAGTTGCCTAGTTAGATATACTTATATGCTTTGATGAGGGGCATAGATATATTAGGTTAATTGTTATTTCAACTTACATAATCAGTTGTATATGATAATTGGATATCCATATAAGTGAACCCAGAATACCTAATGTTTGTTTATTTGATTTATTTCATTAGTTTATTTTCTTTGTTTTAGTTAATTTATTAGTTTCATTATCTTAAAATCAACTATATTATTTTATTTTATTTTCTTGTTTATCTAAGATTAATAGGATTAGTACTAATTCTCTGTCGGATTGATAATTTTGAATATCTCTAATTTTTATTTATCTATCTACGATTGACTATTTAAACTTACAGACTAGATTTAGTTCAAGTTTTTGGCATTGCTGCAGGGAAAATAATTTTAATATTTTTATTAACCTTAGTTCAATTTATTTTATTTTTATTTTCTTTTAATTTGATTTCTTTTGTTTGTTTTAGGTTATCGATGCAAGTTAGAAGATTTAACAGTGACAACCTAGATTTCCTAGTTCAATTTGATCCTAAGACAAAATGAACTTATAGAAAGGACCAAGCTATGAGAAGAAAGAGATGGTTGCACAACAAGATAACTTAGTATGGATATAGAGAAGCAATCATAAACGATTCACATAAGGATATACAAATTACCAGTGATTAATATCAGTCCCTCATATGTTAAATTAAGTTAAAGAGTGAGGAATTATGAGCTTAAGAAAGCACATCTACACTTACACATGATTTTTATTAAAACATGATTTTTATTAGATCATCTAGTGAAGACACAATGACATTCATCAAAGATTTTTATTATGTGATCTAAATATTTCCACTTAATGACCTCACAAAAGACAAGTTGAGAATGAGGTGCTTCTTATACTATATGAGAGATTGAGTAAGGATATGGTTCATCTCTATAGAGGTGGACTCTTTTGAGGATTGTGACCAGGTCTATTTACATTAATATTTTTCCATATATGACCAATAAATTAAAGTTACAAATACAAAGATTCACATAGAAGGAAAAGGAATTATTTCATAAAGCTTAGGGGCGATATACGCCTCTACTTAGTCAGTTCCCTCATCATAAGTACTCCTTGAAAGTGGTGATGTAATTTTTCAACATAGGCATAACATTAATATGTCAAAATTTGGAGGAAATTTTGGTTTAAGAAATTATCTAAACAAATACTACCAAAGAGATAAAGGATATCGTAGAGACCTTTGCAAAAAATTCATAAACCAAAGTGGTGAGAGGGAAATCTAAGGCATCCTTTATAAAGTGCAAGCATCTTCTAATATAGCAACATGAATTGCAAATTTATCAAACCTTATAAAAATGATTTTAAACCATGACATGGACAACATGGAGGCATCCTATCATTGTGGCATATATGAGCACCCAGCCTACATATGCATGAATGTTGAGCCACCTTCAAATTACAATAAGGAAGCAAAATACATGGCTGCCTATGAACGAAAATGGGACATGAGAAATGACCCCTTCTTTAACATATATAATCCAAGGTTAAGGAATCACCTAAAATTTTATGGAAGGATCAGGGAGCAACTGGAGCAGGAAAACTTAAGGGACCACCTAGGTTTCAAAAAAGACCTCAATTTCAACAATAATTTTCAAAAGACAAAGTGTTGGAGGATATGTTAAAGCAATTTATGTCTTCTATAAATGCTTAATTGAAGCAGGTAATACAAATAAAAGAGCAAGCATACATAACTTTAGTGAGAAATTGTCTAATTAGCTAAAGTGGTAGAAGAAAGAGTTCAAGGACAGCTTCTAAGCAATACCAAGGTTAACTTTAAAGACCAAGTGTGTCTTGTCATATTAAGGATTAGAAAAACACTTGGATATAATGTTGCAAAAGATATGGAAGTGTTGAAGTTAGGAAAAGTTAAGGAGCATTTCAAAAAATAAGAAAGCAAAAGAGAACCAACAGTAATCTCACGTACATCTGGCACCTGTGCTATTATGAAGAATGTGAATAAAGGGAGTAAAACAAAATTGACATCAGTTTCATCTATAATCCAACATTGATCATAAAAATGAACTACCTACATGAAGCCATATAAATCGCTAATTTCACACGGTCAAAGGCTAAAGATGAAGATCAAAGAAGATGGATTCAATAAATTTTTGGAAGTCTTCAAGAAATTAAACATCAATATATCCTTCACTAAAGCATTAGATCATATGCCATCATATGTGAAGTTTTTGAAGGAGATCATCTCCAACATGAAGAAATTATAGGAGTATCTTATAGTGTCTTTGATTGAGGAGTGTAACACTATCTTATATAATAAGTTACCTCTAAATTTAAATGATCTAGAGAGTTTCTCTATCCCTTGTAAAATTGGTGATTCAAAACCTATAAATTATTTGTGACTTTGGTGCTAGTATAAATGTAATGTGTTTTTTCTATTTTTTAAAGCTAGGGATAGGAGAACTAAAACCAACAAACTTATAACTCCAAGTAGTGGATTGTTCCATTAAGTGTCCATAAGGGTTATGGAAGACAGGCTTGTTAAAGTTGGAAAATTCATCTTTCCAACTAACTTTTTAATGATAATTATAAAGTACGATTTGGGGTTCCTATCTTATTAGGGAGACTTTCTTTGACTTCTAGCAAAGTGTTATTAATGTTACTAAGGGAAAGCTTAAACTTAGGATCGGAAAAAGAGAGAGTAGAGTTCCACATCTTTCAGACAATAAAAATAACCTCACCCTAGGTGGAGATTGTCTTAGGATAAATATACATGACCCTAGTTTGTATAGAATTCATTACACTAGTGGGGATAATTTGGTGAAAATTATGAAATTTTTAGGACTTAATAATCAAGAGGAGGAGCATACTAAGAGCTATATTGTTTATAGGATAAAAAGGGAGTTGAATCGTTTACCTTAAACCAAAGAAACATATGAACTAAAGCTAGAGTCTTTACCTTCTCATTGGCATTCTGTAGACTTAAGAGATACTTATATAGGTCCTATTAATTTTTGTTCTCCTTCGTGTTCAATGCAGGAAGAGAGTCATGATCATCCCAATAGTGATCCAATATAATCTAAGAGCTTAATGAGGCATCTAGCTAAAAGACCTCTAAAGAAGCACTTATTGTTTAAAGCTAACTAGTCATTGTTTAAAGCTTCTCTAGGATTCCTATTAAGTGCTTGTGAATAATGATTGCTACATGCTTCATCTCTGGGCCACTTTTAAGATTATTTCATTAGTGTTCAGGCTTGTCATCAGAATCTATTGATATGGATTATGGTGACTAAAAAGTATGAAGAAAAGGGAGTTTTGTAAGAATATATGGATGACATGGTGATCCATGTAAGATTAGTATTTTTAATACATGTTTGATATATATTATATTATATGCCATGTATAAATTTTATTTTTTAATAAATTAAACATATCAAACACCCTACAATAATTATGAAGAAAAACATATGAAGGAGTGTATAATTATTTTAGCATTTTTTATATTTTTAATTTATTAAATAATAAAATTTATATGTTGCACAAAAATAATATGTGGTAGTCAGGGACAAAAATACTACTATAACATGTCTTGCCACATCATTCACATTAACAGAGAACTTAACATCAGGCTATTTTTGTTAAAAATTGAAAGTTGGAGTATTTTAACGTCATTTCTTAATATTTGGGCTATATTACAAAATTGAGTAAAATTTTTATTTTTTTCAATCAACCCTTGATTATAAAGAATAAAAATCAAATTAATTAAGTGTTTGAATGCCACAAAAAATATATATTTCTTTGATAAGTTCAACTTTTAATTAAAAAAGTA
>JANQAP020000212.1:599052-613053 GCA_026874005.2 Erythroxylum coriaceum | reverse complement strand
AAGGTGACCAGTATTAATGAAAAATTAAGAGAGACGAGGCTTAGGTGATTCATACATTTTAAAAAGAGACCTTGATGCTCCAGTGAGAAGATGCAAGAAAATAATGCTTTTTGACTGTAAGACGAAAAAGGGAAGGCTTAAGAAGAACTGGTGAGAAGTGATCAAGAATGCTATGGCTCTGCTGAAACTTACCGAGGACATGACCTGCAATAAAAAACTTTAGCATACTAGGATACGAATAAAAGATCTCACATAGAGAGGTCTTTCTCGTTTGTTTAAGTCTTTTAAGCATTTTTCTTCGAGTCTTTTATTTTATAGTTAGCCTTAATATTTTGACATAGTACTTCCCTCATAGTTTTTTAGCCTACACAATTTCTTACTTAGTCTAATTACTTTTTTCTAATGGCTGATTTGATTTATTCTTGTACTTATCTTTTTTTTTTGGGTTTATGTATTTATTTAGTTATTTTATCTTTTATTGTTAATTTTTACCATGTTTTATATGTATTGTATTATGTATTGCATTATATCTTTATATATTTTATTTATATTTTGTATTATCATTATTTTACATTACATGTGGGTTTATCGAAAACAATCTCTCTACCAGGTAAGGGTAAGGCTGTGCAATACTGGACCTCCCTAAATATCGCATTTCAGCGAGACTCTTACTGAATATTGTTATCCTATGGACTTTAATATAAATATCTAAATATGTATAAGTTAAAGAATGCCTTTAAATAATTATGTCATTAAACTACAATCAATTTATTAGCTATAGGGCTTAAAATAACAATCTCCCACTTGCACTAAGTCAATCGTTTAAGTATTTTATACCATATCTCTATATAATGATCATGTTACTACTGGGATAATGGTTTAGTAAGAGAATTCTATAAGATTCTCTATAATGAGCATTTGCTTAAATATTACAATTATCATCTTAATTAAGAGACACTACCTAATTACATACTTGAATATTTGATGAGACCTTAAGCTCCTTTTTCTTGTCTAATGGCTTTAATGTTTCATATTATATTGTTGCCTAAATAATGCAAAGAACTATACCAAGTTTATTAAAGAACTTCTCGATCCAAATAATTGCTTTCACTAAATGAAAAATGTATTATGGCTTGATTAATAATTAATGTTACATTGGAACCTTTCCAATCTCAAACAATATTGTTCTAAGTAAATTTTGTCTTAAGTAACATTTACTTATAATCTTAAACTCAAATATTAACTCATATATAGAATAATGCATATCATTATTATTTTACAAGCGTTATATATATAAAATATTAAACATTTTTAGTACATGATCTATATAGTTATATTCGAATAACTTCTACATCTATCTATATCTATCTAATTTCTAAAATTAAGTTCTTACATTTTCATATCTCATAAGAGTTGCTCTTAGACTATTAAATCTTTAACAATTGAAAATATGATTTTTTTCTCTATGAGCAATCTCTAAACACTTTTACAAAATAGTACAACTATACTCCTATTAACCTTCTTATAAACATGAAAAATCCATAATCATCTAAAAAAACAGTTCGAGTTCATCAAAAAAGTAAATCTTTCAATATCTCATAGCCTTTCAACTATACATCAAATGTATTAATAACGACACTACTTCTAATTGGATGTACCGTCATGATATTTAAACCTTTCAAGTTTCATCTTATTCCCACTACTTATCTTGATAACCATTCTATTATAAGTGTTTATTGAAACTAAATGTTAAACTAAGAGAGGTTCCAATTAATGTTTTTATGATAACAAAACATAATTACTACTAATAAGTGTATCGTTTTTTTGGTAAATACTAATAAGTGTATCGTTTTGATGATAAAATGAAGATTAAAATAAGAAAAAAAAGAAGATCAAGGCTCATTAAGGTCATTTTATATTTTGTAATATCAATATAGTATCTTAGTCAATTAACTAATATGCTTACTGGTTAACCAGTGTTCCAACGACTTGTAAATTTGATACTTTAATGCATGTTAATTGACTAAGATACTATATTGATCGACTAGTACACTGTAAGTAGCCATTATAATGGCTAGTTCTTGACTCCAATAGCTAGGAAAGGTCTCAAAACACTATAATAGGTGTTTTCTCATTATTTTTTGTATTAAGAAGCATTTGTGTGTATTTTGCACACATTTCCAAGTGTTCTGCAATCATTTGATCATCATTGTTTCATATTTGTATAAACGAGCCTCTTTGGAGTTATCAAATGATAAAGTAAGTTATTTTGAGTTATAAGTTTGTTTGAGGAATCATACTATTTTACTTAGGGGTGTTTCAAGTGGGGCTAAAGTTCCTTTTCACCTTGGAAGAAGATTATAAAGGGTTCCTCTTTACTAAGAAAGATTGTACAAAGTTTATTCTTTTATCTTAAAAAAAGAATTATAGTGGAATTCCAAGAGAAGTCTTCAGAGTGGACATATGCAAAGGTTAGTTGCTGAACCACTATATATTATTATTTAATTTTTTGATTAATTTATATTAATTAATTTCTTTATTTGTATTTATATTGATTGTTGTTAATTGAGTACATTAGTTAGGGAAATTCTTAATTTTATGAATACCCAATTCATTACCTCTCTTAGGTGCCATTAGGGACTAATAAGTAGTTTTAAAACCAAGTTTATGAGGCTAGCATTTCTAATGAAATCTACAACAAAGATTATAATGGCATATTTGTAAGCATCATCATTATCATTCAACTAAGAGGGATAAAGAATTAGTAGACCACCTTCCTTTAATGGCAATGATTACCTTTATTGAAAAACTAGGATGATATTCTTCTCAATTGCTAAAAGTGTAGACTTATGGGAAATAGTTTCAAAATGGTCCCTTTATTCCTAAGAAAATTGTTAATAATAAAAGGTACTCAAATTAAAAGAAAAATGGAAACCTCAATATAAAAGATTAGTTTCCTTAATAGTAGAGATATATACATCGTTTTCTATGCATTAGGAATAAATGAATTCAATAGGATCTATATGTGTGAAATGAATAATAAAATTTATCATAATTTAGAAGTTACACATGAGAAAACAAATCAAGTAAAGGAGAGCTAAATAAATATGGTATCACATTAATATGAATTATTTGAAATGAAGCATAATGAAAGCATATCTAGCATGTATACTAGATTTATTGATATTATTAATGCTCTTAAAAGTATTAGACATACCTATAATAATGCACTTCCTTTCTTTTTGTCTAAGTTACTTCTTTTTTTTTATATCTAACTCACTCTTGAAATGGTGAGAAAGTTGATTATTCACTTCCAAAGTCATAAGAAGCTAAAGTGATGGCGATACAAGAAGCCAAGGATTTAACAATACTACCATTGGATGAGATTATTGGATCTCTCTTCACATACGAAATTGAGGCTTTAAGAGACATAATAAGAAACCACACTCTCAAAGAAAAAGAATTTAGCATTCAAAGCCTAAAAAAAGAATCAAACTAAGAGGAAGATATATTAACTAATGAAAGCAATGAAGAAGACATTGGCTTAATCACTAAAAAATTCAAGAAGTTCTTAAAGAAAAAATTCTCTAAAAGAGAAGACTTTAAGGAAGGTAAAAGTGATTTAAAACATAAATCCTCTAACATTATTTTCTTTGAATATTGAACAACTGACTATATAAAGTTAGAATAGCCTCTACTAAAAGATAATGATTGATATGTGTAAATTATAATATGTTTTGATAGATGTTTAAGTGTGCTTTTGAGTATTTCTTAGATGATCTCATGTATATAGGCTTAGAATTATGTTATTATTAGTGTTTGTTTATATTCTAAGTGTTTGTGTAGTTTTGAGTATGATTTGGATCTTAATTTTATGTTTCAAGAGGTATGTGATGTGTGCTTGAGTGTATGGAAACAATAAATTGAAGAAAAGAGAAGAATACCACAAATATAAAAAATTTTGTAGAAAAGAATGGGAGTTTGTTACATTTGATTTTTACGGAACAAGTTACATAATTGTTGGTGATTGTCACATGACTTGTAAAAGATATATACATCCTTAAACAATGAAGGTCAGTAAAAACCACTCTCCAAAACTTTATGGACAATCCTTTTTACCCCAAAGTGTCCTTCATAAGTGTATGAATGGCAGAAGGTTAAGATAGGAGGCGTCTCGCTCTCAGGAACACATCTTCTTATGACTTGATCCACATAGTGCCTCTATAGTAAAGGATTATCCCACACGTAAGACTTGGCTTCACTTTTTAATTTTCCCCTTGAACCTTTGACAAACCTGTTTTAACTAATTTCTATTGATTTTACTAGCTTCGTATTTTGATTTTAGTTACAAATTGCTATGTTTTATTCCAAAGTTCAATGAAATGAGGTCTGGGGTGTATTTTGTGAATGAAACAGAATAAATAAAGAAAATATGCATGAAAGATGGCATGACCAAAGATTCACGCCCACGACAAAGGCTCTCACAATGCTAACAAAGTTGTCATGCCTGTGCATATTCTCTTTACTGAACTTAATATCAAGCATGTTAAGCATGTAGGTGATAGCGGATTTAAAAAAAGACCTAAACCTAGACACTCTCTATAAAGAGAAAAGTTTATGGAGAGAAAGACGAAGTGTGAACGAGGCTAAACAAGAGGGCTAGAATGAGAAAAAAAGCAGAGCACAAAGGCAGAGAAAAGAAGAGAAACATAACAGAGAACACAGTTGGGTGAGTAAAAGAGCAAAATAACAAAGAGGTGGGAGTTTGGAACAGCGGCAAAAAGCGAGAGTTGAAGTTGATCTTCTAGGTGAGCATCAAGCAGAGGCAGAAGGCAAGAGCCAACACTAGAGAGGTCGAGTTTGGTAGGAGATCCACCACCAGCTTCCTTATCTAAGGTTCCATTTTATTTGTTCATTGCTACTGTTGTGGAACTCATATCTTCTATGTATTGAACCTGTTTTCCTCTGTTAGTGCTTTGATAATCCATTTCTATTTTTTAATAAGTTTATCACTTTAATACTTCTTTGTTACGGTTAACTATGGGATTATGAGGTGTATGAAGATGATGAATTGTTTATTCCAAGATGGGCTGATTATTTGTTCTTAAGAATTAATGTAACTAATTTATTCAATTATGCATGATGAATGGACTGTTTTATTGTCTTATTATTTGCTATAGTTTTTGAGCTTATTGGATGTAATAGTTTGGCCAACCTTTACATCATTTTGGTATTAAACGAAGAATCAAGAGAAGAAGTTTAATGTTAGAATAAGAAACTATAGACACTTAAGTTATGAATTAGAAATATAATAACTTAAGTGGGCAATGGGTTTTCATAATTAATTTGGATAATAGACTAGTCGAATATGAAATTTAGATTTAGTTTATTATTTGAATTGATTTTGGAACCCAATTGGTAATTTTAGCAAGATAATTATCCAATCAATTCGCCTTAGTCATGCATAGGAGATTAAATTAGAGAAGTTAATTTCTCAAGATCTCACCATATCGATTAATCAAATCATTCTTTGCTTCCAGTTAAATTAGTTTATGTTTCAATTCAATTGCTTTATTTTCTTTACAACCTTTTACTCAAAAAATCAAGATAGAGTGATTAGGACTACATTTGTTTTTATTTTTATTCGAAGTTAATTTGAGTGAACCAATTTCATCTCCTTGAGAGACAACCCTGAATATTCGACTACAATTACCTCGTATACTTGCGAGTAGGATAGCCTAGGTTTTTTTAGAACTTATTATGGCACAACAAGCTTTTGGCTTCTTTGCCAGGGAGGTGTTTAATGTTTTAGACATAAATTAATTTTGATCATTTTTATTTTTGTGGTTTTATTTCATTGATTTGTTTTAGCAATTTTTGATATTAATTCAGTGTTATCCTTATTTGGTTTATGCGAGGAAGGAGGTCTTTAAAAAGTGAACTCGTTCCCTTTATTGATAACATGCATCAGATAAGAGGACCTTAACTTTGTATATAAGTTTGGTAGAGGCAGCCAGAAACTATGAATTGAAGAGCATCCACTACAACATGATGCCATCATTTTATGGGGTTCCCAATGAAGACCCTTTAAACTTAATTCGGGAATTTATATCACTCTCTAGACTTTTCCTTTGGATGGCTTAAATGAAGATCAACTCAAAATGAGATGCTTCCTATACACATTAAAAGATTAGGCTAAGGCATGGATGATGACCCTTCCATCCGATTCGTTGACTAAATGGGAGAAGGTGTACAACAAATTTATGGGAAACTTTTATTCTCATCAAAAGAGCTCTGAGTTGCAGACGAAAATAGATACCTTCACTCAGATGAAGGGAGAGCCATTCCATGAGGCATAGGAATGCTTCAAACTCTTGTTAATACAGCTGCTTCAAACTCTTGCTAATACAGTGTCCATACCATCATTTTCGACTTCACATGTAGAACTAATTCTTTTATGATGAATTAACACAACTATGTCAGTACACGGTGGATAATATAGTAGGAGGAGATGTGGGTGAGAGGATTGTGGAGGACATATATGAAATCTTTAAAATGTTGGGGGCCAATTCTCAATAAAAGAGCGTGAAGGGGAGAAGAGATGGAGTTCATAAGGTGAACTCGAATCAAGAAATGGCTAAGCAATTAGCTGAGTTAACCAAGCATGTGAAAATGTTAACTATGAGACTACCCCAAAATGTTCCAAATCAAGAGGTATGTGGTATATGTGAAACTTTTGGTCATGGAGCTAATATTTGTTCATACTCTTTTGAATCTTTTCCAGGTAAGGAAGAACAAGTGAACTCAATTAATGGTTTTTAATCAAGGGTGCAAAATGATCCATACTCGATCACCTACAACCCTGTTTGGAGCAACCATCCCAATTTTTCTCTAAAGACCAACATTCCACCAATGTAGCCCCAACCATAATACCAAAATTTTTAGAGACAAAACTAGTTCCAAAGGCAATCCTCACATGAGAACCTACCAAAGAAGCCTTCTTTGGAGGAAAGTTTGAATGCGTTTATTCAAGTAATGACTTAGAATTAAGAAACGAACAATAAGAGATTCAACTCCTTGGAAGCTTCTGTAAAGAGGATTGAGACTTAAGTAGCGCAACTTGCTACTCAAATGCAAAACAATTAGAAGGGAAGGTTACCCAGTTAACCTGAACAAGCCCAATCAGTTACTATTATGAGAAGTGGTAAGGTGATTGACAATCATGTTGAGATTCCTTCTAATATGTCTGATGCAGGTAATCAAGAGGAGGAGAGCCTCATTAAAGAAAAAGAAGAGTAGAATGAGGTAAGCAATGAGAACAACTCTTCAAGTCACATTTTAAAAGGTGAAAAATTTAGGCATGCAACTAAAGACAATGAAGGACCAAGACTGCATAAGGCTATTGATCCTTATAGACCACCAGCTCTATATCTAAGCCATCTTAAGGACTCGAAACAAGATGAGCAATTTTTTGATCTATATAACATGTTTTCAAAAATTAATATTAATCTGCCTTTGTTAAGTATGATCAGGAACATTCTAGCTTATGTGAAGTTCTTTAAGGAACTAAGCACCAAAATACAAAAGTTTGATCCAAATGAGAAGGTGATAGTTTCAGAAGTAGCAAGTGCAGTCCTTCAGTAATAGCTACCCCCTAAATTGAAAGATCCTGGGAGTTTCATCATTAAAGTATCGATGGTTAATCGTGATGAGGTTAAAGGCATGTTTGACTTTGGAGCAAGTATAAACTTTATGCCTTATTCTATTTATGAGAAATTAGATCTATGACAGTTAAGATCTACTAACTTGTATTTACAATTAGCTGATAAGTCAATCTATTATCTGAAAGGAATAATAGAAGATGTGTTAGTGAAGGTTAGAGGATTGATTATTCCCATAAACATTGTTGTCTTAAACATGAGGGAAGTAAAAGAACAAGAAAAGGAGCACACCATACTTCTAAGGAGGCCTTTTATGGCCACTACCAATACCTTGATTGATGTGAAGAATGAAAAACTAACCATGACTATTCTGCAAGAAGCAGTAGAATTTTCAATCTTTAATGTTAAACCTATTCCTACAACTACTGCTTATGAAGAATGTTCTCTTGTTGATCAAATTAATGCTACAGATCTTGATTTTGCATTGTTGGAAGAAGAAGAAAAGGAGCTCGACTTGGTGAAAGAAATTGATGAGTATTGCCAATTGTTAAACGATGCACTTGAGGGAGAGTTTGGCAAATTCATATAAACAACTTTCAATGAAGAGAACAATGCATCTCCACAGAAAGTAGAGCATGATTATTGCGGTGTCTAGCTACAAGACATTAAAGAAGCACTGAATGGGAGGCAACCTAATAATTTCTATTTTGTTTTTCAAATATTAGTTATTCCTTTTATCTCTACTTAGTTAGCTTTTAATTAAAAAAATCAATCCTTACCCAACCTTAATTTTCAGTCTCTTCTATTTGTCTTCCTCGTAGATGTTCTCTACTCTTCGATGCAGTTCGTCATGCTCCACACTGCATTAAGGATCAATGCAGCCACCACCCCTACCTTCGTATCATATTTCTATCTTTTTATTTTTTATTTTTATTGCTTGTTAGTTTAATCTTTTAGTTTTAATGTTTCTCCTTGGTTGCGTTATTTTGCATCTTGGATCCCTCTTTTATTTTCTTATCACATTAGGGACAATGTGATATTTAAGTAGGGGAATACTTAATTAAAAAATTTTAATTTAAAATTTATTATTTGTGTGTTGTGTGTTTTTTCCATTTAATAGTTAGAGATGCATTGTCACAAAATAAATATGATCGGGATTAGAAATTCATAATATGAGTGAATAAGTATACTTGTATGCCTTGGGTGAGTGACTTGGATTTTGATTAAAAGAACATTAACTTGTTGTGACGGATGAATGAAACTTTCTTTGGTAAGATTTGAGCCTCTTTGAAATATTAAACACCAAATTCAAGTATTCTTTGTTGAGAGTGTTCTTTCATAATTAAGGAACTCTAGAACTTGCTTGCAGATAATAGTTGAGATCACGTAATCTTATGCAAATGTTGAAATGATGAAGGCAATTAGGATTTAACTCTTTTTTTTAAAAAAGTCATTATAATTTAACCTTTAATGAGCCCCCTTTGGGCTTAACATGAAATCTTTTCTTTTTTTAAGCGCATAATATAAGCCTTGACCTTAATTATTTATCCTCTCTATTATGCCTACCATAAGGGCAAGTTAAGCATTTGAAATGGTATTACTGGGTTTAGGAAATAATTGCATAAATAAGTTTGGGGGAATCATAACATATAGTTGGCTATTTAGTTAGAAATGGGTATGGTTGTAACAACTTTTATCTGTCCTCTACATTTTTCCTCTTCTAAAAAAAGTAAAATAAAAAAAAGAAAAAAGAAAAAAGAAAAAAGAAAGAAAAATTAAAGTAAAAAATAAAAGTTGGAAAAAAGAAGAAAAAGAGAACCGGAAAATGAAAAGAAAGAGGAGAGACATAAAAAAGGTGTGTCAATCTTGTTAATTGAGAGGAAAGAATTGAGTGTTTTATGCTTTGTTGTTTTGTATTATTTTAAATGGTCAATTAGTTCTGTGGTTTTAAGCTGTGATTTTCCTTTTTCCTACCTTAGACCGACCTCATTACAATCAAAATAAAGTCCTTCAGATTAATATTTGTGATTGATATGAGTGGTGGAGATTAGATTAGTAAGCAAGTTTATGGTAGATGCCTTACATGAAATGAATGATGAGTGAATATGTCTTACCTTTGAATGCTTAAGAGGATGGAGAGTGGAGTCCATCACACTTGTTAATAGTCTTTCAGTTGAAGCACTTGTTAATTTTGGCTAAGTGTACGAAGAATAGCTTGTTGATGGAGTATTATGAGTTTGAAGTTTTTGGGTTGCGTTTATTAAAATGATTCTTGATATCTTTGGCCCTGTTTGGCAATCCGCTGATTGCACTTAGCTGTTAGCTGATTCTATCAGCTGATTTGACCAGTAGATTGCATTAGCTGTTTGTTAGAGATGTTTGGTAAAATTAGCTGTTTATGTGTAAAATGACTTATGAAGACATGGCTTTAAAAAAATTATAAAGATATGAGTATTATACATTTTAATGTTTTGATAAATATTCTTATAAGAATTTAAATTTTAGATATTTAATTCAACAAAATACAAGTAAATGCAGTCCATAATCTGCCATTTTCTTTCGTAAGATAGCTTATACTTCTATATAAAGAGAGATATCCTTGATTCTGGAAAATAGGTTGGTTCTTTCGTTATAATCTTTTCATAAAGCTAATTGATTAGCAGAGTAGAAGAAATGAATTTTGAAATGGAGAAGAGTATATAATGAGTCAAATCTAAAAATATACAGAATAAACATCTAAGATATAACAGATGTTAGGCCAAAGACATTTACAAGGTATTGTTTTATGTCCCTTCTCCTGAGTATAAATGGCAATCCACAAATTAAAAAACAAAGTTCTCGTATACATTTTTTTCTATTGTAGTACCAAAGATTCAGCACTCCTATTTCCAGACCTGAGGTCAATAATATCTCCACTGCTCCAACTGAGATAGAAAAGGTTGATGTGTTTTTGTAGCTTTTCATTTTTGGATCAAACTTTTAGAGGTTGAATGGAGTTTGAAATCAATGCCAAGATTACTGCATGCCTAAGCAAAAACACACCCTGTCATAAAAGCATCATATCCAGCTTCATGCGTAACTCCAGTTCTCCATTCAGAGGACCTAAAAGATATATGATAAAATCTTAGTTAGAAGTGAATCAAAGATGCTTGAAGGACAAACAGATATAGCAGTCAATCATTCTTTACCAACATTAGCTTGTCTATAGCTATCATCCTTCACCTCTTTCTGCAAAAAATCAACTTAGGATTAATAACAACTTTCAGAGGTTTTAAGAGTGTCCATTTAAGACATAAATCCTAAATAGTAGTTTTCATATCCAGAAATCTCTCTACACCATCTAATACTAAGGTTTGAGAATAAACCAAAGGCCAGGAAGTTATTTGTTTGTAAACATCGAATACTATCATATTATTATTTTTTAAAGGAAATAATTATAGGCACTAGATTCAGATGCATGAACTAGATATTCATGAAAGTGTTCATTATATTTGCCCTTAGGGAGTCCTTATCATCTTCTGAGTCTGCATACACAACCAGAGGCTTTGAATGGGGATTTTCTGCCTTATTATGAACATATATAAGATCTCTAAAATATTTTCTAGTGACCTGCATATTATTATATTCATAATACATAACAACAATTATATTTGTGTTGAGACAGACAAAGTTAAAAGAGAAATAAACTTTCTTAAGAATGCTTGAAAATCGAAGCCAAATTACCAATTGGATCAACTTAAGCTGATGAGACGTGAAACCACTCAGATAAAAAGTAGGTCGTATCTTTTAGCAAACAATTTGGAATTGTCCTCTTGACTCATTTAAACTTCCATAAGACTGGCTTACCCCAAGTCGCAAATTCAGTCGTCTCAATGCCTCGTGCTCTTATGCTCTAGATAGGTAAGATATTCCTGTGATTACATCAAAAAATGCATCAATTCCTCCAAATTACAACAAATCCCAAATATCACACAAACCAAACCAACTTCAACTCACAATGAACTATTACACCACTTAAGCCAAAAAATGGATAAAGATAATTACATGGAATGAATCTGACAAAGAGGAGACAATATAGAGAATGATGTGTTGGGTCAGTACTAAGAATATCAACAATATCAGATTTTTGTGATTGAAAAGTATTTGGTTGTTTGGTCTTGTTTTGGATCTTAGAGGTTTACTGATATTGTTGGGTTTTCTTTGAGATAAAGAAAGAAAATAAAGAAAGAGCACACACCTGAATGAGATCGCTTTCTCTTTGCCTTTGGGTAAACTTGAGAGAGAGAGAGTTAACTCACAACAAATCTTAGAAGCATACACGATTTACCGACGGACTCCTATTAGCAAAAGCTTAAACAGATAATCGCTACAGAAACCCTAAAAAAATAAGAAATGAACTTGGAAGAAAAAGGATAAAGAAAGAGTAGAGTTGAGTAATGGGCTTACTGTTCGTTACTTATGATTGACGACGAGAAAAAAATGTTGTGGAAGAAGAAGATAGAAAAGTGTGAAAGTCGATCATCGATCTGGGAAAGAGCAAGGAAGAAGACTTTAGAACCAGAAATGAGACGTCAAAGAGTAAAGATAAAAGAGGGGCAAAATGGACATTAAAATAAAAAATATCAGCTGATGCGTTAAAACGCTCCTGATGGGGAGCTTCTTCAAATTCAGTTGGTTGGGTTGAATCAGCCAACCTAACCAACTGATAACCAAACAACTCAATTAACTTTTTAATAAAGTCAACAAGTTAATTTAAGTCAATCAGCTATTTTTTGGCTGATAAGCCAATAACCAAACAAGGCCTTTGACTAATAATTGATAAAGTTGTTTGTTTTCATTTTTTGTTCTTTGTATAGTCTAGTGTTCTTTATTTTTCTTGGGGATAAGCATAATTTATGTGTGGGGAATTGTTATGACTAATTTTTATTGATTTTGCTAGCTTTTATATTCTCATTTTAGTTACAAATTGCTATGTTTTAATCTAAAGTTTAATGAAATGAGGTTTTAGGGTCTATTTTGTGAATGAAACAGAAAAACAAAGAAAATATGTATGAAAGATGGCATGAACAAAGATTCATGCCCTTGACAAGTTTGTCATGGCATGACTAAGGTGTCATGCCTTATACCCATAACAAGGGCTCTCATGGTGGTGACAAAGATGTCATGCTCATGCACATTCTCTTTACTGAATTTAATATCACACGTGTCAAGCATGCAGGTAACAATGGTTTAAAAAAAGACCTAAATCTAAGCCCTCTCTATAAAGAGAATAGTTTATGGCCAGAAAGAGGAGGCATAAATGAGGCTAAAAAAAGAGGGCTGGAATGAGAAAAAAAACAAAGAATAGAGGCGAAGAAAAGAAGAGAAACATAACATAAAACATAGTCGGTTAAGTAAGAGAGAAAAATAGTAGAGAGGTGGGAGCCTAAAGTAGAGGTAGAAAGCGAGAGCTGAAGCTGATCTTCTGGGTGAACATTGAATAGAGGCAGAAGGCGAGAGCCGATGCCAGAGAGGTTGAGGCTGGCAGAAGTTCCACTGCCAGCTTCCTCATCATAGAGTCCATTTTATCTGTTCATTCTTTTTCATCTTTGTTGCTATTGTGGAACTCATTTATTTTATGTTGAACTCATTTATTTTCTGTTGAACTCATATCTTTTGTCTATTGAGCCTATTTTCCCCTGTCAGTGCTTTGATAGTATATTTCTATTTATTTAATCAATTTATCACTTTGATACCTCTCTGTTATTGTTCACTGTGGGATCGAAGTTTATAAAGATGATGAACTATATTTATTCCATGATGGGCTGATTATTTATTCTTGAGAATTAATCTAACTAATTTAATCGATTATGCATGATGAAGGGACTGTTTTATTGTCTTATTATTTGCTATAGTTTTTGAGCTTATTGGATGTAATAGTTTAGCCAACCTTTGCATCATTTTGGTATTAAACAAAGAATCGAGAGAAGAAGTTTAATATTTGAACAAGAAGCTATGGACATTTAAGTTATGAATTAGAAATATATTAACTTAAGTAGGTTTCATAATTTATTTGGATAATAGACTAGTCGAATATGAAAGTTAGATTTAGTTTATTATTTGAATTGATTTTAGAACCCAATTGGTAATTTTAACAAGACAATTATCCAATTAATTCGCCTTAGTGAGCATAGGAGATTAAATTAGTGAAGTTAATTTCTCAATATCTCACCATATCGATTAATCAAATAGTTCTTTGCTTCCAGTTAAATTAGTTTAGTTTTCAGTTCAATTGCTTGATCTTCTTTTCAAACGTTTACTCAACAAATTGAGATAGAGTGTTTAGGACTGAATTTGTTTT
>JANQAP020000212.1:587658-598952 GCA_026874005.2 Erythroxylum coriaceum | reverse complement strand
TATTTAGGAATGAAAGTGGGCCCGAATTGGTTATTATTTTCCCATATGTTTGTTGTTGTTTCGTTAAAAAAAAATTTATACCAAATTTTGAATGATTGAGTGCTTTAGCATGCCACCCTTGTGGGCCACGGACTCAGATATCACCCAAGATGTCGGGCACATGTCTTGCGGGAGTGGGGTGCTGCAATTTACCCCTTTTTACTTAAAAATCCACCATAATTTTACCCTTAGTGAACCCCCTTTGAGCTTAACATCAAACCCTTTCTTTTTTTTAAACCCAAACTATGAGCCTTAATCTTGATTATTTATCCTCTTCATTATACCTACCATAAAGGCGAGTTAAGAATTTGAAATGGTATGACTGGGTTTAGGGAATAATTGCTTAAATAAGTGTGGGAGAATCATAGCATATAGTTGGCCATTGAGTTAAGAATGGGTATGGTTGTAACAACTTGTATCTCTCCTCTGTATTTTTCCTCTTCTAAACTTGATCTCCTTGATCCAAATAAATAAATAATAATAAATGAAAAAGAAAAATAAATTAAAAAAAGGAGGGAAGAGAGGACAACCAGAAAATGAAAAGAAAGAGGAGAGATAAAAAAATGAGAGAGGGGGGAGTTTTAATCTTGTTAATTGAAAGGAAAGAATTGAGTGCTTTATGCTCCATTATTGTATTATTTTAAATGCTCAATTAGTTCTGTGATTTTAAACTTTGATTTTCCTTTTTCCCACTCTCTGTTAGCCCCATTATAACCAAAAATAAATACCTTCAGATTGATGTTTGTGTTTGATATGAGTGGTGGAGATTGGATTAGTAAGCAAGCTTATGGTAGATGCCTTACATGAAGTGAATGATGAGCAAATATATCCTACCTTTGAATGCTTGAGAGAATAGAGAGTGGAGTGAATGTCTATCACACTTGTTAATGGTTCTTTAAGTTGAAATACTTCTCAATTTTGGTTAAAGTAGGAGGAGAATAGTTTGTCCATGGAGTATTATGAGTTTCAAGTTCTCCAGTTATGTTTATTAGAATAATTTTTGATATTTTTGACTATTACCTGGGAAAATTGTTGTTTTCACTATTTGTTCTTGTAAAGTCTAGTGTTCATTATTTTACTTGGGGACAAGCATAGTTTAAGTGTGGGGGAATTGTTATGACTAATTTCTATTGATTTTTCTAGTTTTATATTTTGATTTTAGTTACAAGTTGCTATGTTTTAATCCAAAGTTAAATGAAATGAGAGTTTGGGGGTGAATTTTGTGAATGAAACAGAAAAAAAACAAAGAAACTATGTATGAAAGATGGCGTGAATAAGGTGTCACGCCCATGACAAGTTTGTCATATGGGCGTGACATTGGCTCTCAAGGTGGTGACAAATTTGTCACACCTGTGCATATTCTCTTGCACTAAATTTAACACCACACATGTCATGCATGTAGGTTGATAGTAGGTTAAAACAAAACCTAAAACTAGACTCTCTTTATAAGTAGAAAAGTTTATAGAGAGAAAAAAAGAGGTTGGAGAGGGGCTAAGAGCTAGAGGTGGAGAAAAATAGCAGAGAACAGTCGACTAGTGAGAAAGAGAGAAAACAACAGAGAGGTGGCGAGAATGGAGCAGAGGGAGAGAGTGAGAACTAAAGCTAAAATTGAAGGCCATTCGGTTAGAACAGAGGCAAAAAGCGAGACCTGATGTTAGAGAGCTTCAACTTGGCAGGAGATTCACCACCAGAGTTCTTCATTTTGCTCGCTCATTCTTATTTCATTTTTTTCTACTATTTTTTAATTTATTTTATCTTCCATTTGGTTGAAATTGTTTAACCTATTATTGCTTTGATAGTCCATCTTCTATTTATTTCCTCGGTTATCGCTTTCATATTTCTCCATTTCCTGTTGAACATAGGATTGAAGTTTATGAGGATGATCAACCTTTTTCATTTCATTATGGGCTGATTATTTAATCTTAAGAATTAATGTAATTGATTTAATCAATTATGCATGAGTGAGTTATTAATTTATTGTCTTGTCATTTTCTATGGTTTTTTAACTTATTGGATGTAATAGTATGGCCAACTTTTGCATCATTTTGATATTAAACGAAGAACTAAGAGAAGAAGCTTAATATTAGAACAAGAAACTATAGAAGCCTAAGTTATGAATTAGAAATATCTTAACTTAAATGGGTAATTATTAGTTGACACAATTAATTTGGATAACGGACTTGTCGAATACAAAAGTTAGATTTAGTTTACTATTTAAATTGATTTTAGAACCAACTGGTAATTTTATCAAGATAATTATCCAATCAATTCGCCTTATTTATGCATAGGAGATTAAATTATTGAAGATAATTTCTCAAGAGTTTCCCAAATCGATTGATCGAATAGTTCTTTGCTTCCAGTTAAATCAGTTACTTTTAAGTCTAATTGCTTAATTTCCTTTAAAACTTTTTACTTAACAAATTAGGATAGAGTGTTTAGGATTGAATTTGTTTTTATGTTTATTCAAAGTTAATTTGAGTGAACCAATTTTACCTCCTTAAGAAGACGACCGTAGGTATTCGACTACAAGTACGTCGTATACTTGCAAGTAGGATAACTTAAGTTTTTAAAACTTGTTATGGCACAACAGTTCCTTTATTGGCCTTAGTTACCCCATGAGAAGTTTGGGTGGTTCCTTTATCTAGGGCTATACGTATTACTATATGGATTATTTTAGGGTCTTAGAGCATTCCCTAGATAATCTACGTGTTCAGTTTGATCTGATTGACAATCTTGTCCTTAAAGATCTAAACCACATGATTCATAATGCATCACTCTTCCTTGTGGAGCCATCATAATTCTATCTATCTTCTTTCTCAAGGTTTTTACTTGACTAGCCAGTTAAGTCACTACATCTCTTTATAAACTCCAGATGGCGTATTGGTGGTTCGTGTTTTAGCTGAGCACCATTGATAGTTGTTCCAGATAGCCTATTGGGGGTTCGTGCTTTAGCCAAACACCATTGATAGTTATTCATAGTTATATCCTCAATAAACTCTTAGGTTGTTTCCGGTATCTTATTATTCAACTTCCCTTTAGCTACTGCATCAGTTAACTGCCTAGTGTTGACTTATTCCATTATAGAATGTCTGGATTTGCATCCACATAGGTAGTCCATGATATGGGCGTTGTCGAAGCAGCTCTTTAAATCTCTCCCAAGTTTTGTATAATGATTCGCCTTTAGTTTGGGAATACAAAGAGATTTCGTTCCTCAGCTTTGGAATCTTCATAGGAGGAAAATACTTTAGTAAAAACTTTTCCATCGATTGATCCTAAGTGGTCAGTGACGAACATGGCTTGCTTTTCCTCTCAAAGAGAAAGGAAATAGACGCAGTCTAATGGCATCATCATTCCCTCCATTTATTTTAAAAGTATCGCAGATCTTTAAGAAATTAGAGATGTGTGCATTAGGATCCGAGCCCCTGGAGTCCATCAAATTGGATTGTCTGTTGCACCATCTAGATGATGCTTGGCTTGATCTCAAAGTTACTTACCTACATAGTCGGCCTTACAATGCTAGATTCCACTCTAGTTAAGTCTGGCCTAGCATAGTCAAACATCGTTCGTGGTTGGTCTGCCATGTTGCACGATCCCTCGATGTTTGCGTGACCTTACAAATCCTTTATTCGACGATCTAGTTTAAACTCCCTAAGATTAGTCCTGCAACGATTCTTACGCATAGTTCTTTCTATCTTAGAATTTACATCTAATAAGCTCTCAATATTACTCTAGGTCATAAACTGACCTAAAGTCTAGCCTAAACTAAGAAAATAACCTAACTAACAAAAAAATTTTAATAACTTAAAGTAAAAAAATAAATAAAACAAAACAAACAAATAAACAAACAAAAGAAACAACTAGATTAATAAAACTATAGTTTTCCTAATATCACTGTCCACGGCAACGGTGCAAAAGAACTTCACTAAACCAATTCGTGGGTAGTCAATATTTATACCGCAAGTGCATGGTGTAGTTATAGCTAGTACTAGTAAATATGGTCAATCCTACGAGGATGGTCAGTATTAGTGATTATTATTATTTTATTATCTAGCCCAATATCAATTAACTAGTATCTAGGCGTTGAATCCCTTTAAACCCTTAATCGATTGATTTTTTGTTATACAATTATGTTGTGAATTAATTAGACCGTGGAGATTCCTATGGTATTCTAGTAACTGACCTTGATTCTACTAACAACTAATTATAAGGTTTCTAACCGAATTACTCAGGCTAAATCATATAAGATTGCTTTACCGTATTATGAATTCCTCTATTAGGTTTAAACGTAATCTATAAGATTTATGTCATCTTATCTCTAGGATTGCAATCAACTCTTTCAAATTATCATAGATCTATTCAAACCTAGGATTTCTCAATTGCTAAGTATAAAATCATATTTAAGTCAGATAATTGGATCACAATAATCAACCAACTCAATTACATTCACAAAATAATCAAAGCATGATTTGGTATCAACTAGGGTTCATCTAGCCTAAATACTAACGAAAAATTTAGCTATTCATTGACGAACATTAAATCATATCCATATATATAGAAACATAATAGAAAATAATGGGATCATAATTTTAAATCTCCCTGATTATCTTCTATTAAATATTCTTGGATGTAAAGGCTTCATTTTATACTCTAATGGATTTTTCAATGAAATCTTCTTGTTTTCCATTTCTTTGGACTAAAATCGTACGTAGAGAATGAGTCCCACGTATGGAAATTGCCTCCCAACATCTCCTCCTCTGATTTGCCTCTAAAATGTTGATTTTATGTGAAAATTTAGGTTTTTGGGTTATGCGCGATCTCTTGCACAACTGTGCATCAGACTTTGCATAATCAAAACTTGCCAAGTATCGCAAAAATGCACAATCGTGTGAAAGTACATGGCTGTGTAGTCCTTACAGATTGTTAATTCTTTATTTTATATTGTGTTTTCAACTGAATTCTTCTCCTTTAAGTTTGTGAAGGCAACTATACTTTATAAACACACTTGAAACTAATTAAGTACCAAATATATACCAAAAGTATAAAATATCAAGCAAGAATACATTAAATATGGGTTAAAAATATAGTCAATTAAACATCTATCATTTTATACCCCTTTATTTGAAAGAGGTAATGATATGGAGAATCTCACTAACATATTTTATTTACAAAGAGATGACCATGTAACATGGGTTATTGTTTTTCCAAATGTCTTATAGCATATGGGAACTAAGAAGAGGGGAGATTTCAGTGGTGATACTTACTTCTCTAAGTTGGTAAGGAACCTAAGTAACTTTAGCACTCCCTAGGGCAGATCATAAGTTATTGCATAATTTCTATCAATCTAAAGATGTTGAGGTACATGAGGTTAGCTAGGAAGATTGTGAAGCTTACGTTTTGTTCGAAAGAGAGAGAGGACAAAGTCAAGGAGCAAAAGGGGGGAAATCCTTAGCTGGTAATAGTGGCATCCCTATAGGAGAGCAAAAAACTCTATCCCACAAATCATATGATTTTTTCTTATTTTTTATATTATTTAGTTTGATTTAGTACTTTCTTTTCGTTTAACTTGATGTTTAGTTCCTTTTTCATTTTTATTATTTTTGAACATTTTTTGTTATGTTTATTTGTAAAGTATACATAAATTTTATGTAATGGTCATTGATACCTTAGGTATTAGACAACAAACAGGGGTAAGAAAATTGTTTTATACCTTTCTATTTTCCTCCCTTTAAATTTATTATTCTTAATTTTTACTTTCATTCTTTATATTTTGTATATTGAGGACGATGTACAACTCAAGTATGGAGGAATCAAAGATTTATAATCCTTTTTTTACTATCAATTATAATTTTCTTAAAATAAAATAATTTTTAAAAAATCAATGGGAGATTATTAATAAATATGAAACAATGTAAGTATGGTTCTTTTGCTATTCAATTCCTTAGGCCAATAGTTATGATCATTGATATCAATTTTAATTTTCTCTAATGATTGTGAAAATAGGTCCTTGATTTCCACTATGATATGTAGGTTAATTACATAGGATTCTACTATTGCTTGGACCGTTTTCACTTAAATTCTTACTTTCTAAAAACTATCATTTAACTCTTAAAGTTTTAATTTTATTTCACCTCTTTTGTCATCATTCTCAACTAGAAAACCTAACAAAGAATGGGAAATGATATCATTTGAATTGATTAGGTATTATATGGCACAACATCTATTATGGTTCTGCCACATAAAATGTGACATCGTATATGATTACTAAACTTCACAACATTATATGGAGAAGAAGACGGTACTTATCAACAACTTATTTTTCAGCAAGACTAAATAACATCGTATATCACATTGCACAATCATGATAGATGTTATGCCATGTAACACTAAAACAATCCACAAAATATCATTTCCTTATTCTTGATTAGATTTTCTAATGGGGAACGACACCATAGGGTACAAGCGAAATAAAAAAAAACTTTGAAGGAAAAATAATACTTTTAAAAAAATTAAGAACTAAAGTAAGAAAGTCCAAATTATAGCAGGGCTGATGTAATTAACTTGTACGATATTTATTGCATAATTTAGGCATATCTTTGAGTTAGAAGTCAATTCATCCAAAGTATTTTACTATCCCACTAAAAATAGATAAATCAAAATTAAAATATCTAAATAAGTAAGAATAAATAAATTCACTATGTTAACTTTAACCTAAGTAAAAAGGTTGAAGTTATTGAACGGTGCTAGTAGCCATTTGAAACAGTGACATAACTAAATAATTGAGAGCATGCATGATAAGGGGTTTGCTTTCATATCAAAAGATTAGGTCAATTTTCAAATAAGCCTCTAAATGATCCTTCATTGATTAAAAGCTTCGTGTCTCAATTTTTTATTAATTTAAGTTATTTAAATATTTGAAATTTCAAACATCTTGCCTGTGTATGTCTATTTTATGCATTAGGTTGAGTTTTATAGATTAAATTGATGTTTAAAGGATTGTTGGGTCAAACTGAATTGATTTATGACTAAATGCAAGTCTCTATATACCTAATTAATTGAAAAAATTGTAATTGAATGAATGATGGATACTCTTGAATACTCCAACTAATTTGTTAAATGCTTCCTTATAATTGCTGCACATTTAAGTTAAAAGTGACAGAATTGATTTTCTTAATAATAAGCAAAAGTTTAAGTGTGGGGATATTATATACGCATAAAAAATGCACATATTTTCTTAAATATTTTAATTGACTTTAATACTAAATTATCCTGTTCTACTTAGTTTTAATATTTTTCAATCAATTGAGCAAATTGGACCTTAGAATGATATTATTTAAGAATTAAAGGTAATTCCATGTAAAAATATGAAGAAATTTACGATGATTAAAGGAATATGGTCTAATTGACACTCATATGTAAGCCTATGCTCTAGAAAGATCAATTGCAACAAGTGACACAACCTAAACTATGACAATTTAGGGGATTGTGTCTAACTGAAATAATGACAATTTAATAAAGAACACCAACTCCTAAAACTGCACTTTCATAGAAACTTAAGATCTAATTATTTTCAATTAAATTCAAACTCCATTTTCTAGATTTAAAGCTATAAAAAACAATAATCTAAAAAAATTAGGTTATGTTTATTCCACAGGAAGAACATAAAACATTTAAAAAATTCTAAGTACCTAAGATCCTAAATGCATAAATGATATCTATAGAGTTAAGCAATCCTCATCATACAAAAAGTTAAGGTCATTATTAATATAAATTAGCTAAAATGAATAGCTTAAATTTATAGAGATAGAATCTTAATACTTTTAAGTCATCTAATAGAGACATAAAAACTCAAGGATTGAAATAAATAAACACCAACAGAAAAGGAATAATTATTTTCATTTTTCATAATCTAATGGGAAGAATAAGATTTAATTTGATTAAAAGCAAAATAAAGATCATGAAAGATCAAAATAATCCAACAGAAAAGAAAGAAAGAGATGTTTGGTTATACCTATAGTGTTGTCAATTGTCTATTTTACACATTGAGCACTATCAATTATGTTCCTTTGCTGTCCATGCTTCCAATCAATAATTGTGATGAGGAGAAGATTAAAGAAGAAATCAATAAAGCTCATTAGTAAGAAAAGTAAAAGAGTCGAGCGTAAAAATTAAGAAGAAGCAGAAAGTGCATTCGATCAGTTACCAAAGGGTTAATAGTGCGATGAGAACTTTTCAAATGAATGATGTAAAGGTAAAGGTTAAAGAAATAGTCTTACAGAGAAAACAAGGTAGCTCAATTGGGACTGAGAGCTAGGGTGAAGATTTTCCTTTCCTATTTAGGAAACAAAAGGTTTATACACGAGAAGATGGACAACTATAATGAGATCCTAAAAATAGATGGTTACAGAGCTTGTTCTGTAATTTAGTTAGATGCAACATTTCAGATGAAAAACTTGGTTCTGGTGTAATGATTTAACATCAATGCTAAAGAAAATCATTAGGGGCCAGCATCAATGTTAAATTTTGATATAGACACCAGTTAGGTAATATAAATGATTGTTAAAGCAATGACCTGGGGATACCTTTTGACACTTATAATGGCTTACGCCACTTTATTCTTTTAGAGATCATTAATATATTATTAATTAAAAAATATTTATGATAAAATGGTATGTAATAGAGGAAAAACACGTGACTTCGTTTTTGCAATGATTTAAAAATTAGAATAATTCAACTAAAATTTTTATAAATCAATTAACTTTCGCATTCAATTTATTAAAATGATGTTATATATATATATATATATAATGACCAATTATTAGAAAACTAGTTGACTTATTAATAAACAGATCGATTTATAAAACTTTTCTTCAAAATCCTCCAAAACTCTAGTTTCCTATTGTTACCATGTCTCCTTCTTTTTCAACCTCCTGTAACCTTTACAATTCTTTTAATTCTTAACACTAGTCTCCAACTATTTTTGGGTCTCCTTCTGCAACATTTACAACTATTTTAATTATTAATATTAGTCTCCTACCCTATTTAGGTCTTCTTTTTCAAACTTCTGCAAGCTCTACAATTCTTTTTAATTCTTAACACTAGCCTCCCACTATTTTTGAGTTTACTTTTTCTTCAAAACCATGCAACCTCTATAACTCTTTTTACTTATTGATATTGACTTATGAAGGTTAGTTCTAGGATAACTCGAATCTTATTATATGTTAGTTTGATTGATATGACATGATGATCTAGAGTGTGGATGGACATGTTAAGGTTAATAAAGGATGAATATTTATAAGATTCATGATTCAGATTATGATTTGCTTGCAGACAAGTAAAAGCTTAAGTGTAGGGATGTTTGATAATTGCTCATTTGACTATAATTATACACTACAACAAAACAATAGATTAGCAACGGAAAATTGTCGACGGATACACTATTGTAGCTAATTACAGACGAAAAATCAATATCAATCGGTAAAACTGTCGTGAAAATTTTTATTTTACGATAGACATAATTAGCAACGGTAAAGGTGGAGGGAAAACATTCACGCTATTTTACTGATGGAATTTAGCGACGAAACTATCATCACCGTCGGCAAATTAGGCGGGAACACTTCCCGCAATTAAATAGCATCTGAATGTTACCGACAGATATAGTGTCTGTTGATGATTTTTATGCAATGTAGATTTTGTACCGACGGTAATGTATTCCGTCGGTGATTTTTCGATAGCCTTTAATTTTTGTCGTTAAATTCAAATTAGTCATTTTAAAAAATCAAAAAATAACATTATTTGTTTTAATACCAAACGACGTCATTTCGATTTAGGGTTAAAGCCACCCTAAACCTTTCCCTCGTCTTCTCCTCTGTTTCTTCTGAAAACTTCCTCCTTCCTCGCGTCTTCATCTTCGCGCCGTCTAGATCTCCCGTCATTGTCACCGTCTGCATCTGCCCTCATCGTCATCGCCCTCCCCTGTTAGTTGCAACGTCTCCTCTCTGTCAAATATCACCTCCCCGTTACTGTCAAAAGCAGCTGACAGTCGCCTCTCTTTTGCTGTCTACAACTTCTCCATTTGTGTAAGTTTACGATTACACTTCTCCATTTATTGAGTTTTGCATGACTACAAAGATGATGTTGTGTTCGTTGGATTTGTTTAAATCAAATTCTATGTTTATTTCTCCTACTTGTTCACTGTGTTGATTAGGGTATGAATTTGCTGAATTAATTAGGGTATGGATTTTGATGAATTTGATATGTTATGCTTATTGCTCTGATTTGTTGACTGTGTTGATTAGGGTATGCATTTACTGAATTGATTAGGGTATATATGAATTAGCTAAATTGGATGTGTTGATTAGAATATGAATGTGTTGAATTTGCGAAATTTGCTGAATTGATGCTTAAGAAAGATTACTAATCAAAGTAGAGAAATTCATTGCACCATAATTAATAGGCATCATTAATTACACTAAGTGATTTAAGTGGGATCCTTTAATTATTCAAATAACATTATAGTTAGGTCAATTTTGATAATTGATAAACATAATCCTTATAGGACAATACTCTTTAAATGGTAATGAGTTCAAGGATTATGTATGAAGAACCTTTAAAAGGTATTTGTAATGTGTTTATATGGGTGCTTATAGTAGACATTATGTGTATGGATATTATTTCTTAAATTGATAAAAATTAGCTAAAGCTTTATTTTGATGTAAATCACTTGTTAATATAGAAATCACGTATAATATGCAAAATACATAAGAAGGGGGTTGAATTGTGTTAAATTGTCTAAGATATGAATCTTTAAAATCTTCTTAATTTTCTTAAAAAATTCAGACAATTACAAGTTTACATAATGCACTTAATTTGATGAGTAATGCAATAGAGAAAATTAGTATCTATTTTTCTAACAACAAGAAAATTAAAAAGGTAAGAGTTAGAGAATATGACATCGCAATTTATACTGGTTCACCCTTAACCTTGGGCTACGTCCAGTCCTCAGAGTTTGTTTGAGATTTCAATATCTCCTTCAATGTTACAAGTATTATTTCTACACTTGCAGAGCCTCTTCAGGTCTTTTTCACAAAGTATTCTTTATCTGCTTCCTTAGCCTCTTCAGGCTCTAGCCTTCTTTTCTCTCGAAAAGATATTGTTTGATCTTTCACACTCACGTTACAGATGTATTTGCTCTCTTTCTTTCTTTCTTTTCTCTCAGAATATTTTTCACAGCATAAGCACTTGAGCACAGAATTTCT
>JANQAP020000212.1:562674-573193 GCA_026874005.2 Erythroxylum coriaceum | reverse complement strand
TCAAGTTCTACCTCAATTCATCAAGTCTACTTTGCCTTATATGCATGCAAGATCATCTCAAATACAAGGTGGGAATTAGATGGGTTTTCAGCAAGGATAAAAGACAAGATCATGTACAACAATGATCTGGTTCTATAACTATCTTTATGACGATAAAAGCATAGATTTTGGTGTGGCAATTGAAGAAAACTTAGGCAAAATGCAGAGATGTAAAGAGGAGCAAGCTTTCGGTTATGAGAGAAGAAGAAGATGAGAGTTTTAGTAGAAAGTTACAAATGAAGCAACTTGCCATGTGTGTGTCGTATGGTGTGATTAGAGTTAGGACACTTGTCAAGAGTCTAGGCCAGCTACATGTCCTCTCTTCATGTTGCCATTTGTCACCTAAATCTTAAGCCATTTGTCACTTAATTTCCTATGCCATTTGTCACTTAATTTTCCATGCCAAATGTCATTATTTTATAAGCCATATAGGCTTAGTCATCCTAAATTTCCATGTGTCAACTTCCCTTGCCACTTGACATTTTTCCTAGACTAAATGTACATTTTAATTCATCAAATTTTCTATTGTAACAATTAATTCCTAATTTATTACTTGTAATCTATCAAACCAAAATTCAAGACATAAGCAATACACAATCAAATTATAATCATTTTAAACCTTTCATACCCCAGAATATGTCAATTTAGTGCAATTTTCCTAAATCAACATTTATGTGTATATATATGCTCATGTTATGCATGTGAATGAAATCATATCCCAAATGTACCAATTCTTTATAATATATTGTAATTAATGTGACTATCACTCTAATCCCTTAATAGGTTAGGAAATCGACTATTACAAAAGAGGAGCAAGATAAAGATATTTTGGAAATTTTTACAAAGGTAAAGGTGACCATACCTCTAATTGATGCCATAAAACAAGTTCCAATATATGCCAAATTTCTCAAGAAATTATACACTTCCAAAAGAAAATTGAGTGGAGACGAGAAATTGAGTGTGGGGGAGAATGTGTCTATAGTCATACAAAGGAAACTTCCACCAAAGTATAAGGATCTAGGTACGTTTACAATTCCCTATAAAATAGATGATGCATGATTTAAAAAAGCAATGTTAGATCCAGGAGCTTCAATTAATGTCATGCCATATTCTATTTACACTTCATTGAATTTGGGGTCTTTGAAAGAAACACGTGTCATAATTCAACTGGCAGATAGATCTAAATCTTATCCTAAAAGGATTATAGAGGATGTCTTAGTGCATGTTAACGAATTATTTTCCCCAGCTGATTTTTATGTATTAAATATGGGGGGGAGAACCTTCATCTAATTTGGCACCAATTCTTTTGGGTTGACCATTCTTAAAGACATTAAAGACAAAGATTGACGTGGATGCAAGAACGTTAACTATGGAGTTTGATGGTGAAAAAGTTTAATATTTTTGAAGCAATAAGGTATCCTAGTGATGTTCATTCTATTTTATCTGTTTATGTCATTGATTACTTGTCTCAAAAAGTTTTTGATATAGAGCGTAAGGATGAGTTAGAAGTTGTTCTTTACATGAGTTTAGAGGAAAACACTTTGCAAAATTCTAACTTTTACAGATGACATAGAAAACGTCATGCTAGCATTGCAATCACTGTAACCAATGCCAAAAAGGTATGTACCTTTAAAGATTGAATTGCCAATATCTCATATGAAACCTCTACCTTCGGTTGTGCAGGCACCTACAGTTAAAATGAAGCAATTACTTGAGTATGTATTTTTAGGAGAAGGAGAACACTTCCAGTAATCATAGAGAAGAATCTAACCAAGCTTTAAGTGGAAAAGTTCATTCGAGTGCTTAAAGACCACATCACAACTATAAGGACTATAGCTAACATTACTGGTATTAGCCCTTCAACATGTATGCACCAAATTCTTTTAGAAGAAGGATCCAAATGAGAATCACGAAGGAGATTAAATCCTTCAATGATGGAAGTGGTGAAGATGAAGATCTTGAAGTTGCTTGATGTTGGTATAATCTATCCAAGTTTGAATAGTAAATAGGAAAGTCTAATCCAAATGGTACTGAAGAAAAATGGGATTACTATGGTGAAAATGAGAACAATGAGTTTGTCCCTATATGAATTCAGAATGGATGGTGAGTATGCATTGATTACAAGAAGTTAAATGCTGCTACATGCAAGGATCACTTTCCACTCTCATTCATCGATCAAATGCTTGAACGACTTACAGGATGAGCTCACTATTATTTTCTTGATGGATAGTCAGGTTATAACCAAATTATGATAGCCTCAGAAGATCAAGAGAAAACAACCTTCACATGCCCATTTGATACATTTGCATATAGAAGAATGCCTTCTGGACTTTGCAATGCCCCATCCACCTTTCAAAGATGAATGGTAAGTATTTTCTCTGACTATGATGAGCACATTATTGAGGTTTTTATGGATGACTTTACTGTCTATGGGGATTCATTTGATGTATGCTTAGATAATCTGAATTACATACTTGAACAGTGCATCAAAACTAATTTATTCTAAATTCTGAAACATTTCATTTTATGGTTGAATAAGGAATAGTTTTGGGACATGTAATTTCATCTAGAAGGATTGAGATTGATAAAGCTAAGGTAGAAATTGTGCAAAACTTACCCTATCCCATAAATGTGAGGGAGGTTAGTTCTTTTCTTAGCCATGCAGGTTTTTATCACAGGTTTATCAAAAACTTTAGTAAGATTTCAACAAATCTTTATTGTTTGTTACAAAAGAATGTGCCATTTGAATTTGATGAGGGATGCAAGGAAGATTATGTTAAATTAAAGGAACTGTTGACTTTGAAACCAATCATTCCACCACCTAATTGAACTTAACCCTTTGTGATTATGTGTGATGCTACTAATTTCACTGTAGGTGTTGTCCTTGGTAAAAAATGTAGCAAGATGTCTCACGTCATTTACTACACTTGAAGAACTCTTAGTCCAACACAATGTATCTACTCCACTAAAAAGAAGGAGCTTTTAGCTATTATGTTTGCTTTAGATAAATTTAGACCTTATTTTCTTAGTTTTAAAGTCATTATATATTATGATCATGCAACATTAAGGTATCTTTTATCGAAGAAGGAAGCGAAGTCAAGGCCTATTAGATGGATACTCTTGCTCCAAGAGTTCGATTTGGAGATCAAAGATAAGAAAGTTATAGAAAACTCAGTTATCGACCACTTAAGTGGAGTTGTGAAGGAAGATCGTTCAATATCATTACAAGAGTTATTTTCGGATGAGCAATTGCTGACACTTCAAGATAAGGTTCCATGGTATGCTAATATTGTAAACTA
Source organism: Erythroxylum coriaceum (assembly GCA_026874005.2). NCBI lineage: Eukaryota > Viridiplantae > Streptophyta > Magnoliopsida > Malpighiales > Erythroxylaceae > Erythroxylum > Erythroxylum coriaceum. Next base: position 569,855 of record JANQAP020000212.1, on the reverse strand, counting down.
TCTACTGAATCATGAGATACCTAATGATTTGAGTAAAGCTAGACAAAATAGGATAAATAGTGGTTCCAAATATTATTTGGGACGATCCTCAATTATAGAAGTGTTATTCTGACCAAGTAATTAGGAGATGTGTGCCTGAGCATATATGTGAATCTATTTTAAAATTTTGTCATTTGTATGCTTGTGGTGGTCATTTTGGGCCTAAAAGAACTGCTATGAAAATACTTGAATGTGGTTTTTATTGGCCAAATGTTTTTTTAGATTCCTATATGTTCTGTAAGGCGTGTGAACAATGCCAAAAACAAGGTAATTTATCACATAGAGATCAAATGCCTTTATCTTCAATCCTTGCATATAATTTTTTTTTATGTATAGGGCATTGACTTTATGGGACACAATTTCCTTCTTCTTTTGTTTTTTTTAACATTTTAATGGCTATGGATTGTGTTTCTAAATGAGTAGAAGCTAAAGCCATAAGGATTGATAATTCTAAAATTATTGTAAAATTTATCAAGTCTAACATTTTTTATAGGTTTGGAACACCGCGAGCATTGATTAATGACAGGGGTACTCATTTCTGCAATCAATTGGTGAGAAATCTTTTAAAGTACCATGTTATTCATAAGCTATCTACGGCCTACCATCCATAGACAAACGGGCAAATAGAAGTGTAAAATAGAGAAATTAAGTCAATCCTTGAGAAAATGGTGAGCCCAAGTCATAAAGATTGGAGCCAACAACTGGATGATGCTTTTTAGGCATATAGAACCGCATATAAGACACCGATCAGCAAGTCTCCATACCAAAAAATTTATGGAAAGCCATGTCATCTTCTAGTGGAAATTGACCAATATGAAGATGGACGAAGTGGTGAACAAAGGAACTTGCAACTATAAGAATTAGAAGAGCTTTGCTTGACTCTTATGAGAATGCCAAAATTTACAAGGAAAGGACAAAGCTATTTCATGATAAGATTATTGCTAGAAAGAATTTCGTCGTTGGAAAAAAGTTCTTCTCTATCATTCATAACTTAAGCTTTTCCCAGGTGAATTACGTTTCTATTGGATTGGACCTTTTGTTGTTACTAATGTGTTTTTACATGGTGCATTTGAAATTAAAAGTCTACAGACGAATAAGCAATTTAAGGTCAACATTCATCGATTGAAACCCTTCTATAAGGGATTCCAAGTGGAAAATATGGAAGTGATAGGGTTAGAAAACCCTCATTATGAAGATTGAGCGACACTTGCTTCAAGCGAACAACATGAAATAAAGACGTTACTTGGGAGATAAACTAAGGGAAGTTTATTTCTTTTCATTTATAATTTCATATTTGTTGTTTATGTTAAATGTTCCATTTCTTACATTGATGTTATATTGAGGACAATGTAAGTTTTAAGTGTGGGGGTGGGGGTCTTAGTTTACATACGTTTTAAAGCTTATTTGTTGCTAATATGTGTTTCTTAGGTGTTTTAAAATATCAAGCAAACAAAAAAACATTTTCTCTTTTTCTATCGTTTTAAGACTATATAATCATAATTAGAGAGTGAATTGACTAGAAAAATTCATGGCAACTTGAGCATGTACTTTTTCTCTTGTGATTGGTTAATATACATTATCTTTAAAAGAGTAGTGACTAGTGGTAGATGCAAACCAGTGAGATTTTGAGCCTTTATAGATTGACACATCCATATCAGTCTTATTATCTTTTGTTTATGTGTGACCTTCATGAAATGTACAGCTTGACTTTGCTTTGATTTTCTATTAAAGACCACATTTTTATCATATGCGTTAACATGGAAATGATATAGTCATTCTTTGTTTTTTAAGCTACACTAGCCAAATAGCCTACCCATTGATATGGTTTTTCCTTTTGATAGGCCCCTTTGAGCTTTATTTACCTTTTCTTTTTATGTTAACCATATTATATACCTTAAACCTAACCAAATGTACTATCGAAGCCTCAAAGCTAGTGTAGCATTTGTTAATTGTTGATGATTGTGGATGCACAAAATTATAAGTGTGGGGGTATGTATATATGAGGGTAGGTTATAATTATCGGAATGCCATTTTAAGTCTTGTCAATAAATTCCAATGAAAATATAACTTCTTTTCATTTTTGTAAAAAAAGAAAAAGAAAAAGAAAAAGAAAAGAAAAGAAAGAAAAATATAATAAAAGTATTAAAGAGGAAATGCATTTGTTTTATAAAGTTATTCATGATTAGTTTTTCCTCCTAAAGTTATATACCATGGGTGATTTGAGTATGATGCATATGATATAAATGTCGTTTTGAAGGCTCACTCCTTATAATTTCAATGTAATGTTTATCATCGATTTTTGTGAGTGATCCTTTCTTATTGGTGAGGGCTTGAATTTGAGCTGTGAAACATAGTTTTTGCATTCATCATAGCTAATGGTACCTAGTTTTGAGTGAATGTTAGCTTTTGCACTTAATGTTGCATTGAGTGTTACTTTTACTTCATTAGCTTTGATGGCTTTTATGCTACATTACCTAAATACATCTCACCTAACCTTTACCTACATTACGCCTTTAAAAGTCCTTTGATTCATGATTATGCATGTGAATCTTAGTGGTAGAGAAATAAAATGATATGTAAAATTGTGGAATGTCTTGATCATGAATTGTGATTAAGCGTACCTATGGATCAATACTATTTAAACACATTTGCCCAAGTCTACCACCAGATTGCTAGTTTCTAAAGGTAATGATTGTTGATTGATCATGAGTAGAGGAATTTAATGTTAAGTTTTTGCTATGATTTTGAAGTTATTTCTCTTTACCTATGGCTAGCTATTCTTAGGAAATATGGAAATTGTGAAAGCGTTTGGTTTGTGACTTTGATTTTGTTGTTTTGCCCAAGGATGGTTAAAAGCTAAGTGTGGGAGAATTTGATATGTGCTTAATTATTTATACATTCACTTCTTAACACTTAGTGATTATTGTTGTGAAATGCTTAAGATACTCATTTTAGGTCATATTTGGTATTAGGTACAAGTTTGAGGCACAAGAACTTAAATGGGGTAAAAGTAGATGCCTTGAATCAACATTTTAGTGTTCAAACTTAATTACCCTTGTGGAACAATAAAGAGGGTAAAGATTGGACAAGAAATCACAAAAAGAAGAACAATTCAATAAGACCTAAGAGATACACGATCATGTATATACTTATACAACAATGTATGCATTCGGAAGATAAATTTTGGCTTACACAGTTAGATACAAGATTGTGTATCTGACCTTGTATCTTCATGAGTTTCACATTTTTTTTACTTATGCAGTTTGATACACTGTTGTGTATCAAACCGTGAATATGCTCAGAAACCTAATTTTTCATATAAATAGAACATATGGAGGGAAAAATGGGGAGAATCAACTTGGGACTTCGTGAAGGGCAGAAAACTTACTCTTTCAAGACCCATGGAGGGCTAGGCTTCTCTATTCCGGTTCAAAGGTGAAATCAACATAGAGGAGCTATGTTGAGCGCATTTAAACATATCATATTTGTGTATCATTGTTCTTCCCTTCTTTAAGGATTGTTCACATTATTTTGTGCTTATTGAATTGGGTATTATGAAAGAAAATCTGAATGCTCTATTGGACTATTTTTATGTAAACCCATTGTTAGAATTTTGAATATGATACGTAAAAGTTATGTTTTGATTCATTTGTGGCAACTAATGATATTGAATCAATAAAGATAACGTGACATAGGCTAAATAACTCGAACTTGTGTGGTTATTGCTTAGATTGATTTGTTTTCCATATTTGTGATGCGGCTATCTAATTAAATCTATTGTATGGTTATTGCTTAGAATGATCTGTTTTCCTTATTCGTGATGCGACTATCCAATTAAATCTAAAGAGCTTATTCTAGGTTGTTCGATAGTTAGGTTTACTTAAAAAGTTGTTTTTTATTAAATGCAAACTAAGGAAAAATCAAGGTTAACAGAGCTTATTGTTAACCTATGATCAATAGTCCTAAGAGAGGTGTGAAAACGATAATGCAATGGCATATGCTTATTTATGTTTAGGCCGAAATTGATCCGAGAACCAAATTCTAACATATTCATCACTTTTGACTGTTTTATATTATTTTCTTTGATAAATTCAATTTTACTTTTTTTTCTTAATTGCATCAAACCAAACCCCCCTTTATACATATAAATATAACTTAGGAAAGGAATTTGATTTAATATTTGGAAGATTGACCTAAACTCATCACTAGCTATAGTTTTAAGTTTAGTTATTTTATATAGTGTTACGATGCGCTATCATTGAACGAAGGGAGGTTCAAATTGATGTTTTGATGATAAAAATATAATTAATACTAATAAGCTTATTGTTTTGATTGAATGCAATATAAGAAAAAATAAAGTCGTAAACTCATAAAGATAGTTTATGAAGTTGACAAATAGAAGTTAAAGTTTAAAGTTGATGAAACGAAGATCAAAATAAGAAAAAAAGAAGATCAAGGCTAATTAAAGTCCTTTTATATTTTGTGTTCATAACTATAATCTCATTTTGTTAATTTGATGTTCTAAAAGACTCTTCATGTATAAACATTTCATTTTACTTCAATGCATAAGCCTTTACATTTATTAAGTGGTATTAAAATTTTTTGTTTTAATAAAAAAGTCTCTTGATTTTAAAACAAACTTTGGGAAACATTATGAAAAGTGTTTAAATCATAATTCAATTAAGCAAATTGAGTTTGAGTACTTGAAGTTATTAAAATCAAGGTTTTAGGGTGATTGGATGATCTATATAGGTTAGTGATTGACCAATATAGGTTAAAGTTATTAAATTTGATGTACTGTGAGATTGTTATAACATTGGTTGATGTATTGCTCGAACCAATGTGCTATATTGGTCAATCAATATGCCTATTGGTCGACTAATGTTCCAACAACTAGTAATTTGGTGCTAGAAGTAGTCATTATAATGGCTAGTTCTTGGTTCTAACAATTAGGAAAGGTTCCAAAACACTATAAATAAGTGTTTACTCATTATTTTTTCTATCAAGAAGCATTTGGATGTATTTTACATATATTTATAAGTGTTTTTTAATCATCTGAATATCATTGTTTTATATTTGTGTAAGCCTTTTTGGAGTTATTAAGTGATTTTGTGTATTTTGAGTTATAAGATTTGTTTGGAGAATCATATTATTGTTCTTAGGGGTGATTCAAGTGGGATTAGGGTGCTTCTTCACCTTAGAAGAAAACTGGTTCCTCTTTATCAAGAAAGACTATAAAATGGATATTATTTGCCTTAAAAGAAGAATTAGATTGGAATTCTAAGAAGAATCTGGGGAGTCGACGTAGTCAAGGATAATTTGCTGAACTACTATAAATCAGTTTTAATTTTGGGTTCCCTATCTTCTTTAAATTATTATTCAATTGATTAATTAATTTGTATTAAGCCATTTTTTCATCCATATTTATATTGATTGTTATTAATTGAGTACATTGGTTAGAAAATTTCTTGAATTTTATAAACATCTAATTCACCCCCCTCTTGGGTAGGGACTAACATAAACATTTTGTTCAGTGGCCCTGTAAGATTATATCTAATCTTTTGGATATCTTATAACCATTTGTTATCCTATTTACTTATGAATTTATTAGATAATACATGCTTCAACTAAACATCACATCCAAAAGTCATTAACTTTGACTCTTTCAAAGTCTTACCATTTCATATCTAATATGAAACTTGATAATTGATTTAATTAGAACTACTGAAGGTAAATTATAGTACTAGGCATAATTACAGAAGAAATAAATATTACATTATACAATATCTCATATTATGTTTTTCTCCTTACATAAATCCATACTGTTATGAAATTTAGTAATAAAGATACCCATTAGAAAATCTCATTTCTTATAGATAACTGAAAATTTTATATCTCACCATATCGATCTCATCAAAGTGTTTCAATGTTCTTAATGCTTAATTTCTATTTAGATTTAAATAATTTGAACTTCCAAAATTTTAAATTAATATTTCATTTAATACAAATGATTATAACACATTAAGTCATTAGTAAATTTAATGAAATACTGGTATCATTCTTTTGTCAATTGTCATTACATCCAGTACATCATATGTATAAAATTTAACAATTTAATACCACCATCATCTTTTAACTAAAGGTTAATTTGATTATTAACCATTAGTACATCTAAAATTTTAAATTAATATTTCATTTAATACATATGATTATAACACATTAAGTCATTAGTAAATTTAATGAAATACAGGTATCATTCTTTTATCAATTGTCATTACATCCAGTACATCATATATATATAATTTAATAATTCAATACCGCCATCATCTTTTAACTAAAGGTTAATTTGATTATTCTTCAACTTAACAAGTTTTATAATTTTCATATACTTTGTAATCAAAAGGATACATATATCCTTATATGTAACTTTATGATTCTCATTATATTGATTTAACCAATATGGCATAAAACAATAGTCCTGGTTATCTAACTTTGTGTTATTTCCACTTATGTTAAGTGTAAGTCTCTTGATCCAACATATACTAATATTTGATTAAATTTGGATCAACTACTTATAATCAACAACCTATTTCTTATCATGCCTTAAATTAGAAATATATATGATCTCTGTTATAACACTTATAAGTAAGGAAGTCCATGTAATAATTCTTATTCTAATGATAACAATAATAATATCTAAGCCAAAGCCTTAAATTATAGTCTATGTTTATGCTTTCAGTATAACAAATTGAGTGGAACAATTTTATTAAGGTACTATAACTTTTATATCTACTTTATGCAACCTTTTGCATCATGCTATCATGATATTGATATATATCTTAAATATTATCATTAAAATTTATACGGTAATAGTCAACTCAAAATATTATTACATTTTATCATGTACATGATATTGACATATCTCTAAAACTTTTTTAACAAATCCTTAATATGGATTAATATCAATATTGCATAATAGGAATACCTTTTTTTCTATATTTGAGAACTCTTCTCAAACCTAACCTATATTTAAGATATTTGGTTCACCAACTCTTAGTATCAACTATGATATTGACATATCTCTAAAACTTTTTTAACAAATCCTTAATATGGATTAATATCAATATTGCATAATAGGAATA
>JANQAP020000212.1:542082-554229 GCA_026874005.2 Erythroxylum coriaceum | reverse complement strand
TAGTGACCCTCGGAGGCTCCCGAAAAATATGCAATCCTGGGCTGGATAGTTAAGCGAGCGAAGCCAAGCTATCTGCACTCTGATTTCCTTCACGGTATATATGTTGTAATTGCACCTCCCATATTCGGCGGAGTAACGCACAGATACCTATAATCAAAGAATTTGCCTCAGAGAGAACTAAATGGGAAGAAGAAGAGAGAATGTTAATAACCTCTAGAGATTTCACTTCAACGAGCATACTTCAACGAGCACATGATTATAGCCGAGCTCTCATGCTAGGGTGAGGCCCGAATGAACGCCTCAGAGTTTTGTAATCAAAACCGAACTTTCTCTAATATTTTGTTGGAAGCTACCACACCACTGGCCTTGGCTGTTCCGAAATAATTCTCCAATCGTAACCCAATTAGGCCCCGGTTTTAAATGCACCGTCTATATTTTATTTGACTCATCCTTCCGAAGATTTGGTCTACCCAATAAAACTACCCATAAGGACACCCTAAGTCCTGAACACACGGTTTTCCATGATGCTCGCCCTTTCAACCCCACAAGCCTAATCACTATCCTACATCCTTCCTCCGGCCAGACATAACCCTCCTCAAGTTATTGATTACAACTTATTAGTATGCATGATGTGGCTTCCTTCGTATCAGGTTTTCAATACCATGGAATTGACTCCGTCAGAATTAACTAGCACACCTTCAGTGAATCATTATAAGGAAAATGGTCATGGACTTGATACACCAAACATGTAGTGGAAAAGACAACATGCACTTCCATCAAGGTTTGGTAGCTCTTACTGTGGTTCAGCTTAATTCACGGGTAACCCCCCTTCGCTTTCATCTTTTTCAATCTTCTCCTCAATGCTTATTTCCTTTTCTTGTAAAAACAACTGGATTTTAATTTTAACCATGATGTCAAATGGCAAAACTCTCTCTCGATCATATGTGATTTTTGCAAATGGTGGCCTAGCGAGTTGTAGGTCCCTCTTTAGGTCCACATGCACCAGCAAACTATGGTCATATGAATGCACCTGGAAGAAGTCACGTTACACACCCAGAAGATATTTCCAAGAGGTAAAAAGCAACACGACTTTCTTTCCATCCACACAATAACTTTAGGCCCATGTATCTTAAGCTACTTCCAAAAGCAACGCACCCCAAGAAATTAAAAACCATAAATATAACGTGAAAATACCAAATCGAGACACTGCACAAGATGTTGTGGTTCTACAAGTTATTCAAACCCTTGCTTTCTATGGAAAATGGTTCGTCCCGAGCAGACTCCATCCCAAGTCTTGGAAAGAGTGAAAGAACTACCAAAAATAACAATGCTATATTACTGATGAAATATGTCGTGTACATATCCGTATGCAAAATGACTTTTTCATAATTTTATTCTCACACGTTTCTGGTACAGTCAATAAATTTGATAACTGGCCCCTGTCCGCACGCACTCGTATATATATATATATGTATATTCATAAACATATATTTCGCTCTAGCAATCTCAATTCCTACGCCTATATTTAGTATCTCTTCTGTATAATTTATAACTGCACACTTGATTATAACAACGATAGATTGGTCTGGAAGAAGCTGGGGAACCTCGGATTAAAGTTAAACACAGTATATCGCAGGATTGACCAAGTCCATTAACGAAGAGATGCTTTTTATGAGTTCAAATGGTAATGAAATCTTCAAGAATCAGGAACCCAAAACTAAGGATATACGAAAGCACTAAAACCAAGACTTTTTAGGGTTTAATGCTCTCATTATCACCCACTTCAAAAATGGTACAATTCATCACCTCTGGTTCGTAGTTATCACCTTCTTGAAAGCAACTTCAGAACAATCACAGCTCGCCACATCATGTGGTCCTCGGTCCGTCCTCTTAATTATGCCAATGCCAGTCTAAGGAAGTGGTGCTCAGCTAGAAATGAGAGATAGAGAGATAAAGAGAGGTTTGTACAAATAGTGGAGAAAGCGGCATGTAAAAATGGAAAGGAAATATCACGAGGGTGGAAGTAAATGGTAGACCACAGAGAGAAGGTTAGCTTCCTCAAGTGTGGAATACTAGTAGTACTGCCATTTCCAAATATGACGACATATTTAGGGGGGCTGGGTTCTGTAGTTATGGCAAGAGGTGATTGGCTAGGGTTTTCAGAGAGGTTCTTGTGGATAGCATTCCATTGATTGGATAGTATAAGCACCAAGCAACCATTCTTTGGCAACTTTTTTTTGTGTTTGTCTTGTGTCTGTGATGGTGAGAGTTAGAAGGGCAGCTTTTTTACCGATAAGCACGCATGGCTTGGATAGAGCCCAACAAGAACAACAATAACATGGACAATCATGACATTATAGACTTGAGAACGAAAGATAAAGAGAGGGATGAGATGAGGTTTCTCTTTTAGTGAAAGCGACGCCTAGAGAAGAGTCAAAGGAGCATTGGTTCTCATGCCCTTTGAGTGAAATAATTGTCCTTCCTTTCTACGCTTAGACAAAGGCACGTGGATCTTACATTACAAAACATGAATTATAGCTTGAATTTTCACATAACGAGTCACAGCCTGTGATGTAGCAACCTTAACCCACAAAACCCACTGCCTCGTCTATTCAAAGTTCAAACATGCAGCTCCTTTGTTGAGTTCTCTGTCAATATGTCACTTACTCAAGTGAACTCAACTGACATCTACTTGTTTGTATTTCCTATCCACTCACTTCAACAAATGCGCTTCTCTTTATACTTTTCCAAGTCCTAATACCCAACTTTTCCTCTCAAGGCAAGAAAAGAAAATGGAAAAAGATGGCTCATTTAACCAATAAATTCCACCCATTGGCTACCTGAATCAATTATTACTCAAATCCCCTCCTAGCATCCAAGCTCTCTCTCTCTCTCTCTCCCAGCTCCACAACCACAGCACATCATCAACGTATGATAAACTTTCTATGCTGTCTGTCTCAAGCTCAACCCTTGGTTGGCCAAAGGTAAATGGAAGTTCTCCGTCTCTCTCACTTAATTCAGACCCCACAGCTTTGCTATACAAACTCAACAATGTGTATATACTAACATGAAAATGCAGTTATGATCAGTATGTAACAAGAGATATATCTCAGCCATTGCTTCTGAGTTGGGGTTAACAAAGCATCAACGAATGTCTTGCTTTCCCACTAACTACCTACTGGTTTCCTTTGCTTGCAGAGATGTTGATTTGAAGAAGATCAAATTTCTAGGCTTTTAATTCCCTGGAGAGAGAGATAGAAATACAATATTGAATTTATCCACTAATTAGTTATTCTGCTGACCTACCTAGGTTATATGTCCAGTGCAATTACATATCTAAAATGATTCCCTCCAGCAACAATGGAAACAACCCAATCTCTTCCAGCGACCAACTAGCTTACAACAGACCCTTTTCCAATGAGATTATTGCCAATTCCAAGCAAGAAGATTTTCTCTCGTCTTTCTTCCACTTCTCCTCTCATTTCGATGGTCATGAGGATTTTGAATTAGGAGACCATGACCTTTTTATCCAACAAGGCGATGAACTTTTACTTCAGCCCTTGCAAGCTACTGATCCTGCAGTCTATGATACCATCGATAGCATGGTGGATTCTAACAAAAGTGTCGACGTTGGTGAATTACACAAAATCTTCAGCAAGAAACATCACCAAAGTGCTGAACAGATTCCAAGAAAGAGATCCTCCAAGCCAGATCGTCACAGCAAGATAGACACTCGTCACGGACCAAGAGATAGGAGAATAAGACTGTCCCTTAAAGTTGCTCGTAATTTTTTTGATCTGCAAGAGAAGCTCAACGTCGACAAACCTAGTAAAACTATTGAGTGGTTACTAATACAGGCAGGAACTGAAATCAAGAAACTATATAGTGGGATTATGAACTACAGCTGCAGTACAGTTGCGATCGAGAGTGCATCATCTACTTCCGAGTGTGAAGTTTTGTCAGGTATTGATGAAACCTTCTTTAAAAGAACCAATATTTCCAAAGGCAAACCAACTCCACGTATCGTTAACAAGGAGAAGAAGGCCAGGCCATCGTGTAAAAGAGGAGGCCACTTTCTTCCAAGGGAGTTAAGAGACAAAGCAAGAGAAAGGGCAAGACAAAGAACAAAAGAAAAGATGAAGATTCGAAAAAGTTTGCATGAATCAATGATTCATTATCATCATCAGCAAGCAACTGACACAGAATTGAACCAATTAAGTTGTTTTAATCCCTTTGAAACTGGGGAGGAATCAGCCACTCATGGTCACTTAATGAACCCTTCTACAGATCAGCTGGTTGAACTGCTTAGGAGCTCACAAGAGCAAAACCCCTTCCGTACAACGATAGAGGGAAGCAATATGATTGATGAATCCTTGGTGGTTATGAGTAAGTGGAGCCCCTCATCACTTTTCAGTCATCTCCAAAACTGCGGAATTTCTCAAGAGGTAATTACTTATGTTCCAAACCCAAATTTTGGTGATGTTTGAGAAGTTTAATAGTATATACTTCATCTTAGGTACTACTACAAATCAAAATGCATAAACCATACAAACAGGAAATGTCCTAGATTAAGTTATTTCCTCAATATCTAAGCAGCCCTTTATCGCATTTTTGGTTGCAGAATCAATTCACTGATTTTCAGTCCTGCAAACCCTGGGAACTCTATAACGGTAAAAGTCTCTGCTGAACGCTGATATTAATGGACTCATGTCATTCTTGACGTTGGATCAGGTAAGCAGAGTTTTGAAGATCATGTATGGTCTACTCTGGTGTTGGATTGTAATATAAACATGGTGTCTTTTCATTTTAATTAAGCAGATTTCTTCTAAATTGCTTCGTCAATGATTGTTCAATTTTCTGTCCATCAAGTCAGTATTGTGTGCGTTTCTTAATCTTCTATCATGGTGTCACGTTAGAGCTGAATAGATCCGCTGCTAGTCACCTAGAGCGGTTAGATTTCTTGAATATGACAGACTTTTCTACTTCTTACACCCTTCTTTACTAACTGATCCATGATCAATATGCCATACAATTTTTACGGTAAAACTTAATTCCTAAGATTCTCTTCTCTTGTTCATTTTTCATCAACTTCAGTCTAGAGTTACAATTGCTTGACTTGAATAGCTTTCCTTTTTGTTATATGAACAATTGGCCTAGAGGAAAATGTCAATTGAAGCAATAATGGGTTTCATTTGGGACTCCGAAAGTTTTAAAAGATGTTCTCGTTTTATTTCTGCACTGGTTATAACATGGCTACACACTTTAAGCAATCTCGGAACAAGTCACACAATTTTCACTAGCAATCCGAGTCAAGATTTTGACTAGCAAAACAAAATATGTTTCAAGATTCATCATACTGTAAATAGACATATACTCATCTAATTTGGGAGTTTTACCAATAATGGCAACTTGTATGTACTGCAGAAATTAACCTTAATTTATATTCCCTTTTGAAGATACCCTAGTTCCCATTACCTTGGATCGATTCTGTGTAAACTATGGACTTCTTTATACTACAACAAAAAATTAACATAACTTCTTACAAAATTGAGACTTTTTTGATAACAGAAAATAATATAAATTTAATTAGGTAATCTAAAATAGAATTTAAGAGTAAGTTTCAAAATGTTAAATTTTGAAAACTTCAAAAATTAGTAAAAGATTAGAAATTTAAAATGTTTGAATCTAAAAATTAAACATGGCGTTTAGTGTTTTAGAAATCAGCTTTAAATTAATTACTATCTAAAACAATTTATGTAGTAAAAATGAGATAATTGATTATATATGTGTGTAATTTTATGTAGTATATTTACATAAAATTACACACATATATAATCAATTATATATATATATATACATAAAAGTTTTATGATTAATAGTTCATAATATATAATATTATAAAATTAAAATTAAAATACATTCAATATTTTGTTCAGAATTTAAAAATATTCAAACCAATTTATCCAAAAAGTCATGAATTAAAGTTAACTAATATAATTAATATCATATTAATTAAAAAGAAGAAAGATATAAGAGAAGTAAGTGCGTAAGGCCCTGGCAAAAAAGCTTCGTTTAGCTCTCCTGAACTTCACACATATTCCTTGGCATATTATTCCTCCTAAGCTTCTCTTACTTATTCTCCGACCCATTTCTTCCAACAATAGAGTCTTTAAAAGTAAATTATTGAGACAATCTCATCACATGGGGAAAGAAAATAAAATTTTAGATTATTTTAAATTTATAATTGATAAAAGCATGAATAGAAAATCATACTTTATTATAAAGTTCTATTAGCCTTTTCAGCATCTCTTTTGTAAGACTAATTTTCAAAATAGGTTATTAAAAGTCATTAAAATAGGTTAACCTTTAGTAATATCCATATGAATAAGTTGAGTTAAGTTTGCAAAATGATGTAGAGGGGTATGCCAAAAGTGCTAGTTTTTAGAAAGCATACACGTATTTGTAATAAGGTTTAGATCGTTTTAGTAATTTAACCAATATATATTTATAAATTAAATTAAGTATTAATAAATAATTATAATATCTAATATTGGTACCTAGTAGCCAAAATTCTCATATTTGATTTTAATGTTTCTCAAATTTCTTAATAAATTTAATATAATTTAATTATCTTTTATCACTCTAATTATTTTTTGTATGTAACTCATTTAATTCTTAAATATGTTGGCAATGAAAAAAATTATAATATAAAATCATGTTTAAAAATAGGTATAGTAGTTCTTTTAATTTATTTTTAATTGTTTAATTAAATAATTTATGATATAAATCAATAGCAATGTCTGTCAATGAATCATGATCACTTAAACATAAAAAATGTTAAAGTAGTTTTAGCTAAAAATTTTTTGCATAATTTTTTATAAAATTAAATTATTTCTACATATAATGTTCGGTTAAATATAAAGTATGAATTTAGTATCTACTATATTTGAGTACCATTATTTTAATTCTTTAGCGTTACTAAAAGATCGTTTAATGATATTTAAAAATTGTATTCAAATTTTCATTTTATCTTAGTGAAATATTTCTTAAAATAATACTAATTAAGAATAATAGAATATTCTTCCTAATTACTTCAGAGTGCTGAATCTCATATTAATAATTCAACTACCTCTATATATTTCATGTCAAATTAATGACTACCAATTTAGTTACTTATGATTATGATAAGGTATAAATAGCATCAAAATATAATAATTTTAAGTCCAAGAATAACTCATACAATCATCACATTAAAATTTTTCATAAACATACATGTAATGTTTTACATACAACAACAACAATCATGTAGCAATTCTATTGACTTGTGGAATATAAGAAGGTCTAATAATACACAATCTTATCTTGAACTAGTAGGGAAGTTGTTTCCAATAATGTTTTATATACAATTTTCTTAACGTCATTTTGGTTCAATGAACTTATTTTTTAACAAGTACATATGTTTAATTATATCTATAATTTAATCAATGATAATTTTCTTAGAAGAAAGAAATATAGTGGACATTATTTTTTTTACTCTATTAACGTCTAATATTAATATAATAACGTCTAAAATAATTTAGAAATAATATAATAAACTAATATTAATATTATGATTATGATCTTAATATAATTATATTTGTAAGATATAATTATTCTATATAAAATTTATCTTATGAGTTAATTAACTAAAGTAGACATAAAAAACAAAAAAAAAGGATAACTTTAACTAAATATTTCATAAATAAATAACTAATTGAACTTGGTTAAGTGTATTTTTCACTTAATAAATATATGGAATTGAAAATTTAACCACTAACTTTGAACAACTGACTTTAATCATGATTTGTAGGGTCATAAAATTTGGATATTGTCTTCAAATCATCATTTTGAAAAAATAAAAATTAACTTTGAATAGTTGATGTCACTCTTAATTTTTAGCATCATGAAACTTAACTTTTATTTTCGAATAATCATTCTTGTCAAAACAAGATCATAGTTTTGAATGTATAATTTATAGCTCCTTTTTTATAGGATTTAAAGAATGATGAAAGTTAAGAATAAGCATTATGTCCAACTCTTCCCTCCAAATTTCTCATATTTTTATTAACTAATGGATTTGTAACTAATGAGTTTCATCAAGATGCAACTTCAGCTGAAAAACAAGGCTCCTAGCTTTCTCTCATTGAACGGGAAGGACCAAGTAGTACTGAATATATACAGATTTATTTATTTATTCTCAGTGTTAGTGTTTCCAAAAGAATAATCCTAAAGTGAAATTGTCCCTTTAGTGTTTGTTGTCAAGTTGTAGAAAGATGTTACAGAAAAAATGGGTCAAATCTAATTATGGACAAGTTTTGTATTGTTAACTTAGAAAAGGAGAGAGGCTACTCTTTAATCCTTGTCATGATCCATTTTCTATTGCTGACACTGCTGTTTCAATTCCTGAAAACTGGGATGAACCCAATGACTATATGTTCACCTACTTTAACCTTGACTAGTTACCTGATTATAAAAGACTCCATAACTACTATGTCATGCTCCACTAAAAGAAAAACAAGCCGATAAAAGCACTCTAGGCTATAAAAGTTGAATGATAAAAAATGATATTATAAATATTGAAGAGCAGTGTTTTAAATTACAGATAATAACTATAACTATGATATTATGATTACAGTCTATTTTATTATAATAATTAAAAAATATCAAAATTTATAATAATTAGAATTATGGCATCATTTGCAGTAACTCATTATCACAATATAATACTCTATTGGTTGGCACATTAAATTCTGTCCAAGAGAAATACATACAGCCCTAATTGCCATGTTCACAAACATAACCACTAATTTTAGGTTTTTTACTATGTCATGCAAAACCATATATCTGGCAGTAATACTTATCTAATGGCTAAGTCCATATTATCATTTATAAAAGGACAACTGTAGCGGCGCCGTGACAGGGTCACGGCTAGCTTGCTAGCCAGTGGAATGTCGCATGAAAGATTTAGAAAAAGAGCCAGGTGAGGGTGGTTTGCCACACAATTCATCAAGCAATTCAAGTATTGGTCACATATTGATCAAAGCAATGGATCATTCATAGAAACGGGTGAACTAATTATGAAACCCCTATTCAACAGAAGAAGAATATAAATGTGCAATTGAAGGTTTCATAGCCATAAATGCATTCAAGTAGTGAGAAGAAATTAAAACATCTTTGAAATGAAAAGTGAGAATGGAGGGAGGAATCCTTCATGAACAGTAAATCACGATAATTCAGGCTTCTAAATTAGGGTCCAGATCCGGACAGTAGCTCTACAATTCGAGTCTGTCTCTCAATCTCTCCCCACAGTCCTGTCTGATCTAAATAGAGTAATACAAAACAATGAAGATATCATTCTTTTCTTCTGTTTGTTTTTCACGAGATATCTACACCTACCTACCTTAAATCTCCCACAGAAAACATTAGGGCTCCCTACACAGTAATTCGTCGGTCTCCAAGCTTTTAAGCGAAGGTTTAGAGTCTCACTCTCTTTCTCTCCGTCCAAAGTCCTCATCTCCTCATTGACCCAAATAGAATAGTACAGAGCTATTAAGAGCCATCTTCTTTTTCGTTCTTACCTACTGAGTCTCACACAGGACAGGCACAAAGCAGAGGTTTCTGAAAGGCTGTGAACCCAGAGATTCAAAGCCATTGATAACCACATCAAGCAGAAAGAAGTCGTCTGTCTCTCGTGAAAACAATACAGAGAGGAGCCGTCGCTAGTTAGGGATTCTAGGCAAATAAGAAAGCATATAAAAACCCTAAAAGTAACAGCACGATAATACAGCGGCAGATTTGAGATGTCAAATTTTTGTTGGATTTGTAGCAGCAACCAATAGATCTCTGCTGTCCAATTAAGGGAGGGAAATTTCGAGGACCAAGAAAGGTTATCCAGATCCAGAGCACTTCAGATCTCAAAATAACTCGGAAGAAATTTACGGTTTACTTACCCAAAAGTTTCTGTTGCTAACAAGAAAGAACCCATAAAATATATTGTTTACATCTTATTATTCTGCGAAGAGGAAGGGGAAAAATTCACAAATCAAGAACAATTAATCTTTATTGGCCAAGAAAACTCAAGATTAGTCTTTGGACAAAAGCCCATTAAAGAAAAAGAACGATATTCAAGAACCCTAAGTAGATGGTGAGAGAGAAGCATCACCTGGGAAGCTTTTTGTTAAAAGATATTATTCACACCTTACAAATAGATAGATCTTTTGAAGAGTGAACTAGAAATTAACTAGAAAGTAGGACACAGTGCGAAGGAAATGCACTTGCTACTAGATCGTTTTCGGAGAAACCCTAGGATAGACAGATAAAGAGAAAACAGTAACAACGAACAAAACAGGGTGGAGCTTCCGTCCGTAAATTAATGGCTGAATCTTTGAAAAAACATTTTGTGTCTTAAGATGTAGTTAGATATTTTGGGTTAAGCGGAAGCCATCAGTATGTAGGTACTGAGAGGCTAAGAGGGAACGCCGGTGGATAATGAAGTACTCTTTGTCCAGAAGATAAGAACATTGAATTGACACTTTTCGTCTCGGTGCTGTGTAAGAATTTTAAATAATCAATGTAAACGGAAAAAAACGTATCCCAATTCATTTGTTATTTTCATAATTAATATTTTTTTAATTATACATCACCTGTCAGTTCAATTAAAAATTTTAACGACTTAAGGTACAAAATTATTACCACAAAGCCTTTCAAAAAAAAATTATTACCACAAAAAAAATTATGCAATTTCTTTTTAAAAATATTAAATTATAAAAATTTAAAAATAAAATCAAACTATAAAATAATTATTGTAGCTTCATTCATGTAATTCCGAACCATCTTTTGTTTTTAATTTTTTGTACTTGCAATAGTCTTGCTAAGAGAAAGAACACTCTGCAAATTAGACCTAAGAGATTTTAGTAAAGTTCCTACACCATTCCTTATCTCTCATTTTATTTCTCCTCTTGTTTATTCCATATCCTAAACACTGTTTGAATATTTCATAATTCTTATAAATTATTATAAACCTTTTATAAAGAATTGACATACATGGAAACATTATAATTCAAATTATACTTATTATCCATTAAAATTTTGTTCAATATTAAAAGTTAATTGCATTCTACCGATTTATAGTTCAATATCCATTAATCATAATTATTGCATAATAAAACATTTATAACCAATGTTACGAATATTGTACCGGACTAAGTATTGGATTGAGTTTTAGTACGGTACTATACCGGTACCGGTCAATATTGGGTACCGTTTCGGGTAATTTTTTAAATTTATGAAATAGTCTCTCAATTTTTTAAAAATTAAAAAATAGTCCATTTTTATATTGTACAGTTGTAATGTATATTTTTAACTCTGTCTCTAAAAATCATAATAATAAATAATAATCACAATTAATATAAAATAATAATAATTTTAAGATATTTCACATATAAATAATAACCACAACTTTTATGAAAAAAGGTAGTCATCATCATATAAATATAAAATTAAGAACAATAAAAAGTATTTAAAATATTACAATTTCAGTTTTCATTATATAATAAATAATAATTATGTCAAAACATCCAATAAAAAGAACAATAAATATCCTTAACTCTCAAATTATTACAATTTATAACAAGAGTTCGTGATAAGAAAACAATGAAGTAAAATTGAAATATGAAACAAAAATATATATTATTTAATTTACTATTAATTAAATATATTATACATTTAATTAATTAAAATTAACTATTATTAAAATTATAAATATATTAATTTAATTTATAATTTAATTTAATTTGTAAAATTAATTTAATAATTATTAGTAAATATAATTAAATTTAAAAATATTTTTAAAATATATAAATTTCAAATAAAATTTTAATTAATAATTAAAAATATATAAATAAATATTAGTTTATAAATAATAAATTTTAAATTATTTATTTTAAAAAATTAAAATTGTATTAATACTTTATTAATAAATATTATATAAAAGATTAAAATAAATTTAAATAAATTAAATTAAATTAAATATTTTATTTTTAAGTTTAATTTAATGTATAATTATTATTAGTAATAAAAATATTTATTTTATTTTAAAATTTAAAACTA
>JANQAP020000212.1:516479-538122 GCA_026874005.2 Erythroxylum coriaceum | reverse complement strand
GTAGATACTGATCTTTAAAGGAGATTTGTACGAATTTCGGAGTATCAAGATGAAAACTCTTTTTAAATCTCATGATCTTTGGGATTATATCGAATCTGGTTATGCTAAAACCAGTGATGATGACACACACCAGAAGGAGAACTTGAAAGGTGATGCAAAAGCTCTATTTTTCATCCAGCAGGCAGCATATATGGTCATTTTCTCAAGAATTGTTGCAGCTACAATCGTAAAATAGATGTGGTCAAACCTTAAAATTGAGTATCAAGGATCTAATAAGGTAATTATTACGAAACTTCAATCATTTGGGCATGATTTTGAAACTTTTTGCATGAAGAACAAAGAATTAGTTCAAGAATATTTGGAAAGAGTCTCTACTGTTGTAAGTCAAATGCATTCCTTTGCAGACAAAAATTAGCGATGAAACTGTTGTTGCTAAAGTGTTAAGAAGTCTTACCCCCAAAGTTTGATCACATGGTTGTTGTTTTTGAGGTTTAAAGATCTGTCAATTTTTTTGTTTAATGAACTAATGGGGTTTTTATAAGCCCATGAAGTGAGAATTAACAGGTCCTCTGGTAAAGAAGAAGAGAAGGCATTTCAAACAAAGGGAGAGCCTGAATCCTCTAACCAGTGTATGAGAGGAAGAGGAAGTGGAAACTTTCGTGGCAAAGGTCAAGGGCACACCAGCTCTCTCCATTGTTCTTACTGTAACAAATATAGACGTATCGACAAAATATGTTGGTCGAAACCTGAGGAGGCCAAGTTTGCAGAAGAAGATGACGATCAAAATGACTATTTGTTCATGACTTCCTCTAATAATAATGAATTAAGCAAAGAGATCTAGTACATTTATAATGGTTGTTCACATCACATGACAGGGGACAAATCGAAATTCAAAGATCTCAATGAATCACTAGTTTAACTTGGAGAAAATAAGGAACTACAGATTGAAGGAAAAGGAACAGCGATAGTTGTTGTAGGTAACCCTACAATACTTGTAAAGGATACACATTTTGCTCTATGTTTGGCTCATAACTTAATAAGTGTGGGTCAATTAGTTGAATATGAATATTCGATGTTTTTTTATGATAACAAATGTGCGGTGAGGAAGAAAGCTACAGGTGAAATTCTTACATTTGCTCTCATGTCTCCAAATAGTATGTTCTTTCTCAACTTTGCATAACACACATAAGCAACTTTGGTGAGCAAAACTATTGAAGATAGTGAGCTCTGGCACCTCAGGCACGGTCATCTCAACATCAAAGGCCTTCAATTGTTGAAAACTAAAGAAATGGTTAGAGATTTGCCCAATATTACGTAATTGGAGAAACTATATGAGGCATATGTTCTTGGAAAGCAAACCAAGAAGATGTTCCCAACAAGGAAATCCATACGAGCTACGCAGATCTTGGAGCTAATTCATGCTGATATTTATGGACCAATAAGGATCTAGTCATTAGGAGGAAGTAAGTATTTCTTGTTGTTTATTGACGATTACAGTAGGATGAGCTGGGTCAATTTCTTGGAATTCAAGTCAGAGACTTTCGAACACTTCAAAAACTTCAAAGCAATAGTGGAGAAACAAAGTGGAGAGAACAAAAAGACTCTGAAAACAGACCGTGGAAGTGAGTTCCTCTCAAAAGGGTTCATTGATTTCTGTGAACATAACATTAAGAGAGAGCTTACCGTGCCATATATGCCTGAACAAAATAGCGTAGTAGAGCAAAAAAATCAATCTATTGTGGAGATGGTTCTATCCATGATGAATGCAAAGGGGCTGCCTAATTCTTTTTGGGCAAAAGGAGTAACTACTGTAGTGTATCTTTTAAATATTTCTCTCACAAAGGCAGTCTGGGATCAGACTCTGTATGAAACTTGGTATGGTAACAAACCTTTGTTAAGCCACTTGTATATATTTGGTTTTATTTGTTGTGCCTTACTCATAAGTCACAAGCATAAGTTGAAGAGAAATCAAAGAAATACATCTTTGTTGGTTACTGTGCTCAATCAACAGCTTATAGGCTTTATGATCTAGAAAGTAAGGAAATTATTATGAACAGGAATATTATGATTGATGAATTGAGTTGCTAGAAATGGGAGGAAATGACAAATCAAACAAGTTCTTTAGTTGAGTTGGAAGAAGAAGATGTAAAGACAAGAGATATAACAACCTGTACATTTGATAGCTCGCAAAACTCAACATCAGCAAGAACAAGTCCATCGTCAAGTTTGACTTCTTCATTTGAAGAGTCTTCTTCCAATGAATCAATTCTAATGAAGTCAGATCAGCCACATAGAAGTGAGCGTGCTAGAATTCCTCGACGACAATTCGAAATTGAAGGAGAGGTGGTGTCGTCATTGGTTCTATTTGCTGGGGATCCGATCACAGTGGAAGTGGAAGAAACAATGGAAAAGAAGGAATGACATATTGCAATGGAAGAAGAACTACAGGTTATTAAAAAAATTAGACATGGAAATTGATCAACTTGTCGGAAGGTAAAAATGCAATTGTTTTAAAGTGGATATTTAAGACTAAGTTTCTGGTAGATGGTAGTATACAAAAACATAAGGTGAGGCTAATGGTTCGAGGCTATGCTCAATAACACGATATATATTACGAGGAGACATTTTTTCTGATCACTCAGTTTGAAACAGTTCGAATGATTTTGGCATTTAGAGCTCAAAAACGATGGAAAGTGTTCTAGTTTAACATTAAGTCAACATTTCTAAATGGTGATTTACAGGAAGAAGTATATGTTCGCCAACCTCCTGGTTTTGAGACCTTAGATGAGGAATATAAGGTAATTCGGTTGAAGAAAGCCCTCAATAGGCTAAAAAAGCTCTTTGAGCTTGATATAGCAAGATAGACGAGTTTTTCAAAAATAATAGGTTTGAAAGAAGCAAACACGAACCAACCTTGTACTTAAAAAGGCAAGGTATAACTGAACTTATCTTAACAAGTTTATTGATGATATGATTTACATTGGTTCCTCGACAGTTTTTATTTCTAAGTTTCGTGAGTCTATGAAGAATATGTTTGAGATGACTGATCTTGGAGAGTTACACTACTTTCTGGGTTTGGAAATTGTTCAATTAGAAGCCGAAATCTTTATGACATAAAGGAAATATGTTTGAAGACACTTTGGAGATGCTTAACATGGTGGGGTGAAAAATTGCCATAACCAGCATGAACATAAATGAAAAATTGCAGCAAAAGGATGATATAGGAATGGCAAATGGAAGCTTATATAGAAGCTTGATTGGAAGGCTTATATATTTAACACATTCTCGTCCTGATATAAGTTTTTCAATCAGAGTACTTTCCAAGTTCATGCATCAACCAAGCCATCACCATTTTGGAGCTGCCAAGAGAGTATTGTGATAATTTGTAGCCACAAAGGTTTGGAATTTGGTTTCGTGAGGTACAAGACTTTATGCTCAAAGGATACAACAATAGTAAATGGGCTGGATCATTAAAAGACAGATAAAACAGGTTAGGAAATTGCTTCATTCTTGATTCTACAGTTATCTCATAAAACTCCAAGAAACAAGCAATAGTAGCACTGTCATCAACTGAAGCTAAATATGTTGCAGCAACAGCTTCACCGTGTCAAGCAGTATGGTTGGGGAGATTGTTGAGTGATCTTGGAGAAGAATAGAACGATGCAAATAAAAAATTCTATATGACAATAAATCTATCGTACATGATGCTTGTAAAGAATCCAGTATACTATAGTTGGACTAAGCATGCTCAAATCAAACACCACTTCATAAGGGAATTGATTCCAAAAGGTGAAGTAAAGATGTAAAACTACACTATTGATGAATAACTTGCTGATTTGCTGGCAAAAAGTCTGCCACAGTCGAAACATGAAGATTTCTGCACTCAAATGGGAGTCTCTAGGTTCGAATGAAGGGGAAGTATTAGAATTTCAATGTTATTCGAACTCTTGAGTCTTTTAGTCTGTTAGTAATAAATAAATTGTTGAGATATTTTAGCTTAGTGATTCCTAGTTTTCAGCTACTACGTTGTTTAGTTGAGATATTTTAACTAAATATGTTTCTAGTCATTGCTTATGTACAACCTATTTCAAGGCTTGGCTCTCAAGTTAATAAACATCTTTGATCCGTAGCATCAAACTTCCCATTGTTATCTCTTTTCCCTATCTATTTCTTAACAAAATGTAATAAAAGTCATGTGGATAATCATTCCTAGTGTTAGATCCCAATGATTTTTAAGAAAAAATGCAAATAACTGGGGTCTTAACAAATATTGAACAAACAAACATGAGCTACAATCAAGTATGATTGACCAGAAATTCTTAAAAAGAGTAAACTAAAATCAACGTGAGACAAAAAAAACTAGTTTGTTTGATAGATGAAATTTTTAGTTCTTTCTAATTTTATTCTTAAGTTAAAGGAGGTGAAAGTGGTGAACTAATCAAAGTGAAAACAAGTAGTAAATTTAAAAACAGTATAAATAATGTGAGATGAATTATAATAAATCTTGAAAAATGGTCAAATAAATATTATCTAAAAAAATTACTTTAACTTGAATTTTAGTGTTTAGAACACTTAATTCTCTCAATTTAATATTTACTAAGTCAATTCTTAAAATTTTAGAAGATCACTTCAGAACTTTTTTAATTCAATAGTGAGACACATGCAATGTAAACAACATAATTTTTAAAAAAAATCTATTTTATGGTAAAAAATAGATCACAATAACCTTTAAACACCTATAATCGATATTCTAATCCTCGTTACCTCATCCCTCATCTATGATTTAAAACACTTATCCCTACTTTTTGCTATATCTTGAAAAGTAAGTATTTATTGTATATTAAGTCAGAGATAATCATGGTTAAAGAAAACTGAATATTTATTAGATAGTGTTTTACTTTATAATATTTTCTAAAGATAGCAAGTTACTTACTAGATGTACATATATAAATATCTTTTTCCTTATAAAATGAGAATAAAGTTTTCTCCATTTTTTTCACAGTAGTAGAGCAACTTTAATCCTTGGAAAAGAGATATAAATACACTTTTAAAAGATGACCGAGATAAGTTGTCAAAGAAGGTGAAAAATCCCTCATCACCATGTTGCTTATATCTGTTGGATAATTAACAAGTGGTTATCATGCTGAGTTTACTTAATAGAGAATTTTTCTGATTGTTATAAATTGGTAAGCTTCCCTCCCAATTAATAAAAGGGCACACGAAGACAACATAAGTTAGGTGTCAGACATGGTCAAGACCATTCAAGCTAAAATGCAAGACAAGGTTAAGCACTGCGATATATGTTAACCAGTCATCAGAAGCGACCACCAATCATGGAGTTAGACAAAGCACTGAGCTAGATTTGTCAACAGAGAAATTTCAATGATTGTTAAACCTTTTAGATTGACCTAATGTCAATATCAAGAAACTTTTTAGTAAAATTCATAAAACCTCAATTTGGATACATTATAGTGGAGCATCTATTGACATGATGAGACAGTTGGAGCTATTATGTAGTATTAATGATGAAGTGCCTATACATATTATCTTGCTTAATGGGATAAGAATGAAGACAAAAAATATTGGTAAAGTCATTTTAACTCATACAATGATCTTAAATCATATGTTTATATTTTCCTAACTTAACTTGTAATTTGATATCTATATTTCAACATATAAATGAGTTAAATTATCAATTAACGTTTACCAATAAGCTTTGTGTGATGCAAGACCATATCTCGGGGAACCTGATTGGAATGGTAGAATCCTACATAGTGTGGCATTAACAAATGGAGCACCAATCAAGTCAGAGTCTACATCTTATCCCAAGAATTTGAACTACCAATTCATAAAATAAAGAGGCTTGTGATGCCTGCTATTGATTGCAATATACACATTTTTCTTTTCTTATTATTAACAATAAAGAATTAAATTATTTTGACTCGATACATTATAATTTGTAGAGTTCTTATCAAGTAACTTCTCTTATGATTCTCATTATTTTTTTATAATTTGATGATTATAGTCGTGCATTTTGAGTTTTGCTAAGAAAAAAGTGAGGTCAATAGATGTCCAATAGATTTTTTTAATGAAGGTTAGAACTTAATTTGTAAAAAAACTACAAAATGAATTCCTTGGGATAACGAGTTAGAGTTTGAGTCTAAAATTTTATAAGGATAATGTGATAATTCATAAGACTAGTTGTGTTGACACACCATAGCAAAATGGGAGAGTGGAAAAAAAAAGATAGACACATCTTAAAGGTGGCTAGGTACTTCATTTTCAACTTTGTCTATGGATCAAGATTTGGGGACAATGTATTTTGATATTGGCTTACTTAATCAACATGAATCCTACTACCAAACTTCATAGAAAATCATCACATGAGATCTTATTCTATATCAAGATACCATATATATATGTTAAGATTTTTGGGTGTCTTTGTTATATTCACAATAATCCTAGATAGAAAGACATGTTTATAGTTAAAAGTAGGCAATAAATTTTTATTGGCTACCTTTATAGGAAGAAAGGTTTAAAATTGTATGACCTTGAGAAGAAAGTTTTCTTTTTTTTATGAGCATTTTGTTCCATGAAGATGTATTTCATTTTGCATAGTATATTAGATATCTTAGACAAACAAAAAGAGACATACTCATTATTTAGGGACATTTATTTGATAAGGTTTAAATGCTTGAGTATAATATGTTAAACCTTAATCTTGAGATAGATAAAAATAGCACTTTGATGGAGGAAATGTGGAGTATAGATGAAGGATATAGACAAATAGTTTAAGAGAATTATGTGAAAGAAGATTGTAGGAGGCAAAGAAGAACAACCAAGAGACCAGTACATCTAGATAATTATATTGTGTACAAGGCTTGTTTAGATCAGAACATAAAACCAAGTCATAGTGCCAATCACCAGATCATATTAGAAGAGCTCCCAGGTTTAGTCAAGCAGTAGATTAGCCTAGATGGACGTCCACTTGGAACATTCAGTCAAAAAATTCAAGAATATTAGAATTGGACCCTATTTTCAGGCCCTAAAAAAGGTTGGGAGCTCCTTATCCCTTAACTAATAATATAATATTTAATAAATTTTCTTGTAGGCATAGAATATGCTTAATACCAATAACGTCAAAAGTGAAGCCTAGAAATTATTCTAAGGTGGTCATATATGCAAACTAGCATGGCGCCATCTCAAAAGGGATTACAACCTTATAAGACAATAGGACTTAGATGGTGAAAAGTCTTCCACCTGAGAAGACACTCGTTGATTGCAAATGGATGTATAAAATGAAAAAAAAAGATGAAATAGTGAATCGCTATAAGCTAAACTTATAGTAAAGAGATTCATCAAAATTGAAGGCTTGCATTTTTATAAAACCTTCACACTATTTGTAAAGCTCATATTTGTTTGAGTTTTCTTAGGAGCAATGTCAAAAAAATAAGGGCTACACTAAATGAATGAGAATAACACCTTCTTACATGATTATTTAAAGGAAGAGCTTTGCATAAGGTTGCCTCCGGATATCAAAACAAGTAGAGGCAATAAGATTTGTTGACTTTGGAAGTTAATATATGGACTCAACTGGGAATCACAAAATTGATTCTCTAAGTTAATAATAGCTCTAAAAAGATATAGATTTGTTCAGTCCCTTACTAATTACTCGTAATTCACACATCGTAGCGAATAAAGTCTTTATGAGATTGTTAATATATATAGATGACATTATAGTAATGGGCAATGATTCAACAATATGTTTAGACTTTAAAAGTTATTTAAACAAATGCACTTAGGTTATGTTTGGTTAGAGGTTTATTAATAGAATGGAATGTAATATTATTCTATTGTTTAGAAGGAGGGTTTATAACAGAATGGAATGGAATATGATGTAAGAGAAGGGTTTTATATTATATCCCATTCCATCCTAAACGGTAAAAATGAGAAACCTCCGATTTAGGGGTTTAAGATAGAATGTAAAATGATAAATAGCTTTTTACTATATTATATTATAAACCTTCTTCTAAACAATATTTTACTATATTACATTATAAACCCTTTCATCTCTCTCAAATAACATTTTTTTAATATTACATTCATTCACATTCTATTCTATTATAAACTATTCTATTTCATTAAAAACTTTACGTCTAACTAAACATAATCTTAGGGGCACTCAAGTGTTTCTTAAGCATCATGGTAACAAGATCACCATAGGAAATATTTTTATGCCAAAGTAATATTCTTTAGATATAATATTAGAGACTAGTCTCCTTGGGGGAAATCTGCTAACTCTCTAATGGAATGAGGATAAAAATTAGCAGTAGTAGAGGGTAAAGAGATAGATAATGCTTAAGCTTATCAATAATTAAATTATGTGAATAATTTACTTAGCGATTACTAACCATAAATTACCTATTTAATACATGTATTGTCTCAATTTGCACAAGCACCTTGGAAGGAACACTTTGAGGCAACCATGTGAGTGATACACTACCTTAAAAGTAATCTTAGGCAAGGGACCTTATTGCATGCTAATGGTGACCTAAGGCTAGATGTCTATTGTTATTTTGATTGGGGCGAGATGCTCAATCACACGATGATTAGTGATGATATATTTTTGTATACTTAGACAATCACTTATATCGTGAAAGATGAAGAAGAAAATAGAGGTAGAGTATTGTACAATGGTGACAACTATTAAAGCATGCTGATTTGGTTAAAGTCCTTATTGGCATCTTTAATGGTTGTTCACATTTGGCCAACAAAGTTATATTGTCATAGTTAGTCTACTATACATATTTGTAGGAGTGAATGATGTGTTTATAAATAAACTAAACATATTGAGATTGACTGTCATTATGTTAGGAAGCAACTTCATGTTGAGAATATTGTCATGGCACATTTACGTTCACCGTTTCAAATAATAGATGTAAATATTTTTGCCAAAGCTCTTACTCGATAACAACTTTAATTTTTATTGTGCAAGCTAGGCATTTATGTTTTTTATATGTCAACTTGAGCGGAGTATTATAAACTAGTTATTTGTTGTGTACTTAGTTAGAGATAATTACGGTTAGAGATAAATGTATATTTTGTAGATAATATTTTACTTTAATTAAAATTCCTAGGTTGGAAAGTTGGCTTATTATATATACCTATATACATATCATTTTTCACATAAAATGATAATGGAGTTTATTTTTTTCATATTCTTTCACCTCTTATGGAACGCCTCTCTTATTGTAGATGACAACAAAAACGCCAACATGTCTTCCTAGAGACCTTTGCTTATTTTATGGCCTCATTTTGGGCCCTCTCTACTGCTTAAGGAGTTGACTTCTTCGTTTAATGTGTAAGGTTATTGATGATAGTGTTGCATGTGTAGATAATCACAAGAATTGAATCAACGTGAGTATGATTCAATTCTCTTGCATGTGTAGATAATCACAAGAAGGTTTTTTGTGAATGTTTGTGTGAAGACTCTTTGGAAGTAGATTTCAGAGATAGTTTATTGTATCATAGGGTTTATTTCAAGCGATATGTCATAAAATTTTCATCTCTTTTAAATTTTGTTTTAAGTGGAGATGAACTAATTAAACGAGTATTTAAAAAAAAATCATTAAGTGAAGGTGAACTAATCAAATGAGTGGAAGTATAAAATTAATGAATGGTATATCTATTTAATTAGCGGCAATAAAGCATAAAAATTAGTAAACTTTGATAAATCCCGCAAAGGGCCAAGGTCAGACACAAGTGACGTGCATTTTCTACCATAAACGAAAGTAGTTTGCATGATAGATGAAGTTGGCACGGTTGCAATTTTTTCTTTTGATGTACTTAAAATATTTTTAATCAAACCACGTATAAGCTTTTTACTATATATACAGCTAAGTACCATAAGTCAAAATTACAGATTCAAAGGCGTATAATACATAAATTATAACGTGAACAAATAAAAACATGTGCACATTGCTTCATTTGATGAATGATGTTTTTATTCGGGAACTACGCAGATCACCCAAACAATAAGAACCAAACAACAAAGGAACACCCTGCTGTACCCTGACATCCCAAGTCCCAACTGACACTGGCACGGCCCAAATCTATTTTTTTTATAAGAAAATTAAATATTAATATTAATATTCATTTATCAAAATAGTATTTATTTAGATAAAATTTAGTCAAAACGTTAAAAATAGTAATTTTATTAAATTTAATTTCTATGGTAAAAGATTATAATTTATTATTAAGTTCTAATATATTTAGAGAATGCATTACTATATTTTTACATGCTAAGGAGTAATCAGTAAGTATTTAAGAATTTGACAACATTGAAGAAGTTGTTACTAGCCTTGGTACGGGTCAGGCAAGTCGAGCCTACTCTTGATCCTGTCAAGCTTGACTCAAGTTGGGTTCAGTCCGATCTAACCTGATCTCTAAGAGTCGAGTCACTCGTCAACATTGTTTTGGTTTCATTTTTTAAAAGAACGTACCTATTATTTTGAGTTCCTTATTATATTTAAATAAAACAAAGTATTTTTAAAAAATTAAAATTAAAATAATATTATTTTAAATTCCTTCTTCTCAAGCCTCAAGGGAATGTATATCACTAAAAGAGACAGATCTCAAAATTTTCCTGTCTTTGCGATTAAAGGACTTGGTTGCCTAAGTCCAAAAATTATTTTAAATCCAAAGCCTAATGTCCTATGACTAGTGCATTTTGTACTTTGCTTTTGTGGAAATCAAGGTTAACTAAAGTTCTCCAAAACAACCACCAACTCAAAGTCTGAAAGAATGATAGATATGTCAAGTAAGCATGAAGTCTAAATAATAAGATGCCATTGAAGCTTTCTTAAATATAAGGTTTACAATCCCTATTTTAAAATGCTTTTAAGTTGATAATGCACTTACGGATTAATTTACTACTTTTTACCTGCATATTGAATATATTTGCAATTGCTCATTAACCACGTGTTTCGGATAACATACGGCTACCCTTTGCGTAAAAATGTATTGGGAAGACATCAAAACCAGTGGAACCGGCCTCTTAAGAGCAAGTAACGTAGAATTCAGAAAGTTATGAAAAAGTTCATGGGCCTGTTACGTACCTTGAAGTGTAGAAACAACATAAGCTTCACCCATCATCCATCCGCATGTTGCATTCTCTCTTCCACCATCTAGACGAGCTTTACACTCTGAAGAATAGCAAAACAGAACAGAAAGCATAATGATATAGGGGCAAGTGTAAAATTAGTTCATATATAATATAATTATTGCAATATAACGACCCTAAACTCTGCAACTTTTTTCATTACCTGCACTATATTGATATAGAGCAAGAAGATAACCAGAGACCTGAATATTTCATTTTTGTACATATGCGAACACTGCACATGGAAGTTAAGAGATTGGCAAAAAGGCACTCAATGAACCACAAAAATAAAGCAAAGAACCTTAGTTGTTCAGGCATTTATAGCTTCTTATTCTTGAAGTCCAAACACATTTGTCTTCATATTGAGAAGAAGACAAAACCCAGAAAAGCACAAATGAAAAGAAAGGGACAAAAGCTGAAATAGTGTGCCGACTTGAACTATTTTTTGTGGTGTGCCAAAAGCTTTGGAACGCCGAGGAGGAATGTGGAAGGGAGACAAATCTTGCAAGTTGCAAGAGAAAAGCAGTATATATGTATTGAAGTTGCATGATGTAGCAATAGAGGCTATTATCTGATAGCTACATATAAATATAGGTATTTTTGCTTGTGGTTCAGTTGTGTGAATGCTGAGAAAAGCAAAGTCTATAATGAGCAGAGGAAAAGTATACCAGCGTGACTGACAGATATGTTGGTAAGGAATTTATATGTATTTCTGCATTCTCATCTTCATCTGACATCCACAGTATACCATCAACACAAATATCCTATCGAAGCTAAACTTGGTGATATCAGTCAATTCCGTATTCAACTAGCTCATTTATAAATCAATATGTTAATTGTTAAAATTTAGAAGTTGTGGTTGGGAAAAGGTTTGGTAATTACTTACACAGGCATGCATGTTGGTTGCACTTATATTACGTGATCTACTTGCCAGGTTTTGTTTCTCATTGATTGGTGGTAGGCTGTAAGTGGGGGCTGTTTCTACTTTGCAACTTTTTGCATCAGAACTTCCCAGTCCCCACCTGTACACATGTAATCAATGAAGCACAGTTTCTTCCCTAAAGCTTTTGTGTCTGTTATTTCGATCTTTGGCTAAGTCAAGTCTCTATTATCAGTTTGTTCTCATTGGGTTCTCTTTTATTTCTTGGGAGACTCCCTCTCTGTTAGTAAGAGATTTGAAATAAACTTTGTAGTATGTTTTTTGTTTCAGTGATATATGATAAGTTGAGCTAATGACGTTCTTTTATATGTAGTGTCTGTCTTAACAACGAGAATGACACATCAATTATTGCAACCTTATCAGCATAAAAGTTTGGTGCTTTGCAGCATTAAAGACATCATGCATGCGTGAGTTTATGAGACCATATTTGAGGGAGGGGCGTCTTTCTCTAAAATTTGTGGCCGTATATGGACTATTGTGGCTAAAGCCATTACAGTTCGCGTGCAGGGTACGGAGTCTGTGGACTATGGAGCTATATTATGTCTTATTACGACATACATAAACTATTGGTCAGGTTGAGTCGGGTTTGTATGACGACTCAATTTTCTTTTAAAGAACTATATTATGTCTTATTACGAAATACACAACATATTGGGATAGAATTAGGTCGGGTTGAGTCGGGTTGTCATACAAACCCAACTCAACTTTGGTTCGAATGAGTCTGAAATTCATAGTTTGAGTTAGAGTTCAATCAAACTTGGATAGTTTGAAATTCGATCGAGGTT
This sequence comes from Erythroxylum coriaceum, assembly GCA_026874005.2. Classification (NCBI taxonomy): domain Eukaryota; kingdom Viridiplantae; phylum Streptophyta; class Magnoliopsida; order Malpighiales; family Erythroxylaceae; genus Erythroxylum; species Erythroxylum coriaceum. Next base: position 525,236 of record JANQAP020000212.1, on the reverse strand, counting down.
AGGTCAATTTTAATTATTTTTTAAAATTAAAATTAAAATTTATTTAAAAGTAATATTGATTTGTTCAAAAATAATGTAGTTTATACTTAATGTATTTAAACTTCGGATCATATTAGACTATAAAATTTAATTCTAAAACGGTTTGAAATTTAAAAATAAAAAAGCCTAAAATTGGCTGAAACATTTATGGACCGGATGAGGATGAGATATGGTAGACCTAACACAAATGTCATTTCCTCGTGGATGCAATGGCCTATGGATTCAAAAGTATTTCTACAATGACAATTGAAAAACAAATTGATGGCATCCAAATCAAGTACACTATTTTTAGGATAAATTATAATAAAAATATATTTTATAATTTTAGTTAAAAATATTAATAATTTTTTATTTATAATAAAAATACTCCATCATTAATCTTATAATTAATAATATTGATAAAAATTATTGAACAAATTATATTTACGTGATAAATGATTAATGATATATCAAATAATCGAATTAAAATTAAGAAGAATAAAATATGATGAAATAAAATAAAAAGAATAAAAAAATTGCTAATAAACTTCAAAAGAAAAAAAAACCCTAGAATGTGACAGTAGAGACAAAATCCAAAATTGGATTGGTCGAGATCACTCAAAACAGGGTCCAATACTCCAATTAAAGAAAGACAGAAACTTACAATGCAGAAAGTAAGAAATGAAGAAGGTACAGAGTGATTTGAACCTTGCCCTCTTCCATCAGATCATGTATGGTCTCTATGGTCTCATCGTCGTCCTTTTGTCTCCCCTTTCTCAATCGAAACTTAGAACAGAATGAAAATTTAGCTATACTGTTGTCTGTATCTCTAATCGCTCTTCTTCTTCGATTAATTTCGTTGGCGTATATGTAGGGTGGAATAAACTGAGGAGACAGTCAAAGACCATGAATGATCTGATGCCCTTTTGTTCTCCACGACTGCATTCTTTTTTATTCTATTCCAAGACATTTTATTTATTTTTATTTTAATTCAATTATCGTACGTGTTATTTACTTTTTAAGTAAATGTTATCAATTAATATTTTTATTGACGTGACATATCACATTATTGCTGGTAGATATAAAATTAACGAGAATTATTTTATTACAAATTAAAATTTAAAAATTTATTTAGTATTATAAAATTATGTAAACTTCAAGATTTTTGTTCTAATTTATTATTTTTTATTAGATAGATATTAAGTTTACCTAAAACTAAAAGTTCTTTCTTTACAATAAATAAAAATAAAATATTATTTATCAAATATAATTGAGTTTATTATATTATAATTTTTAAAAATTTTCATTATTTATTATAACTAATGTAACATTATTATAATTGTAGGAATATCACTGGTAATTATTATAATAACCTGCAATGTACAATTTAAAAATTATTAGCATTTCTTCAAAGAAAAAATTGTGTAACGTTTCCGAATTCAAAGAAGTGCTAATGGACATGAAATGTCGCGGTTAAGCAATTTGAGCAAATAAAGAAAGAGGCAAACAATAAAGGGTAAAATGGATGGTAACCCATAACCCAAGCTGATCTGATCCACACACAAAATCTAATTTATTTTCGTGCATGCTATAAGCTTAGATCCTGCGTAGGTACTATTGCTTTGGTAATCGGTATCATAAAGACAGTGCCACCATCAAAACCTACACTGATATTTGCCTTACACACATTACAATATAAGTTCTACGTACTCAGTCACATAATAAATATAGGCGCTTTTTTTGACCAGAGCTCCATAGTTAGCCAGGTTAGAGGTTTGAATAAGAGAAAACATTACATAGAAGAGAAATGAGCTAAAAGATCTGAACGTACCGAAAAGAAAAAATCCCACCTAAACAAAATCCGTATCTGTTGCTGCGGTGATTGATATCTATCTTTGCTATGATTAGTACAAATTTATATTTGTCAGTACATGCCCCCCCTCTCCAGTTTTGTTGCTTGCCGTTTCAGTCTATTGGTAGGTGGGTTATGTTTAAACAAAATATTTCCTAACTGTACCTTCATGTCCACTTTTAAAAGAAAATACTAGGACAATGGCCGGGTCGAGCTTGAGCCTGCCCTGGCCCGATTTATGGCCCGACTCACTCTTAATCTGATTTATTAATTTAAAAATTTTTAAAAAATAATGTCCTTTTTTTACAAAATGATATTGTTTTGTTGCTCTCAATGAGCCATAGGTTGGGGCAATAAATCTCGATTCGTGGCTCGGTCAATTCGGACTTAGTCCGTTAATTTCAGATTGGGAGCCTCAGCTCGTGGACCAAATATGTTGACTTCGGATTGGGCCAGTTCGGGTCGGATTGCCGTCTACAAATACTAAATATATGTAGGAATTTGTATTTGGCGATGTATGAATGATATTTTTAAAATGTCGTCTTTGTTTAGCTAAGGAATTTCTTGTGTCCATTTTCAAAGAAAGAAAACGTTCACAACCAATGTCCCTCCCCATGCCTAATTCAGGAAAGCCTCAATTTGGGTGGGTGCAGTGAGTGTGAGGACCTTATGATTTTCAATCTTACGTGCAATAGCATGAAAATCAAACTACAACACCTAAGACTCTTTCCTAATATAATATGTGAATGTCTTAGATGGTATGTAGTCATGCAACCTTAAGCTAATTGGATTAGAACCTGAAAACTCAGTAGTTTTGAATCCTTAACGGATATAGTAACGAAAATTATTATTTTCAAGTGTAGATTTTGTGTACTTAAAAAGCTCAAACTGCATATTCAAGATTACTGTTGTAGAATGGTTTAAGTTCATTGGGGAGGAATTTTATTCTTAACACTAAATACTCATTCGATCCGAATATATGGCAATAAACTTGAGAGCCGGTACTGAGCCACGGAAATTACTTAATATGTAGTACATTTTTTTCCAAAATGAAATTATGAATATTCAACCAGAATTAGGTATAGGACCCTTAAAATTTTTTGTCCTATTTTAGGATAATTATGAACAAGGTAGTTATCAAAAATATTATAATAAGTCGAATTTTAAAACACTTATCAAATGACATTTATGCTTAATCTATTAACCAATACTTTAACAACTATAGTACATAAAATTATAAATTAATAAATGCTTATGTGTAATTGATTTGAAACACAAACCACATGTTACATCTCTCATGGAAACATGGTATTAGCTCCTCAGCACATGAAAGCACTTCATAGCTAGCTGGAAACGAACCTTGGGTGGAAGGTTAGCTGGATCACACGCATGGCGGTGGCATGCGAAGACTCCAAGGTGACTTAGCAAGTTAGATCAAGCATTGTGCGAGTTTTGGTAGAGTTTCAGACCTTGTACGAACTGACATGATGAAGGCTAAGTTCTTGATGGACTAAGAACTTAATGTATGCTCAAATGAACGAACCATGACTAATGGACTTGACATAGATAAGCATTAGATCGGACCAGTGTGCTATGACTAACTTTGGCTTGGATGACTCATCATTAATGGATAGAGATCATGGAGAGATCTTGGATGATGTGGTGGATAAGATCACGGAGGATAAACGTCAGCTCTAAAGGATAAAAACTACGCGAGAGGATCATCTGAAGATAATGGACATCTTCGTGGATAAGAATAGATCATGTGTAATCTTTTATCTTGTTAGTTGGGATGTAGATAGACCTTATTGGATAAAGTCCTATTTAAATGGAGATGTCATCTTATTGGATAATGTTGTAATCTGATAGGATAAGATGTGATTTTAGGTAGTAGAGTTCTGTTAGGATTCTAACTTAGTCCTTAAGCCTGAATGCCTATATATAACTCATTTGAGCCTTGCTCCTCAGACACAGAGATTGAGAAAGCATCCTTTATATACTTTGAGGGAAGTAATAAAGGTTGGCAGTTTGCTATATCTCTTTTTTGTTTTTATTGTTGCTTTTTTGAATATTTTAGTGCTTTCATAGTTTTCTTGTGAGTGTGAGAGTTAAATACTACGAAGGTCTTGAGACGTTTGAGAATAAGGTTGTTGATCAACGATCACGTAAGAAGGCTGAGTCTTACTTAAACAGACCTAAGTAAGATTATCGTGCAAAGGAGTAGGCACAAATTACGGTATAAGTTCGGTGCTTAAGAAGACCTTTGTAACACACTATCATTTGAAAATTACAATGAAGATACTAGTTATTAAAATTTGTTCTTCTTTTAGTAAATGACCCTTCTACCGCTTTAAACAATCGAGTTTTTTCTCTTCTCCTCCAGTTGCAGCAATGTCGAATAACTTGCTAGCTTCTGACTTCCACAGGTCAGTGAATTTAGTTTCTTCTTCACCCATCTTAAGCCAAAACTGTAATTGATTTAATGGCACCAACAAAACTATAATTGATTTACAGATAACTGATTTCTTCACTTAGATTTTCAGAAATGTACTTCTAGTGATTTTGAGCTCAATTTGGGCGTGTATTGGCTTATTGCCATATGAGGCTTGACTTTGAAGAATTGAGACTCAGAATCGGGCTAAAATAGTTCTACAATTGGACTAAAATTTGAAATTTTTTGAAAATTGAGCAATTATTTTCTTTGATTGGAAGTTGAATTATCTTAAGTAATTGAAAATTCATGGAGTATTAATTTCGTTGAATCAAATTGATGAATTTAGTAAAACATTAAGTTGACTGTTTATATCAATATTACAATTTTCTTTTAATTGAACTTTAGTTTTAAATAGACTATTCCTTAAGATTTAATTGGAGTTAAATTGAGAATTTAATTATTCAAGGAATGATTGACTTAATTTTAAGAAAATTGACTAGTTTTTTAATAAAACTTAAATTTTAGTAAAATTGAAGGATTTTTTAAAAATTGATTATATATATATGCCTAAATATATTCTTTGGCAAGTTTAGAAATAAATATTCTACATTAAAAGAAGTTGTGATATGAACCTAAGGATGATACTTTGAAATCTAATACACTTAATTTATAATCAAATATAAAACAAGCTAAAATCATATCGAGGATAGATTTTGACCAAATGATTATATGAAATCATAATTTAAAAGTATTAAGAACTAAAATGAAGATTATAAGATGATTTAAATGCCAAAAGTAAATAATTTAATAAGCTCGAAAGGTTCTTTGAAAATTAAAAAGAAAATTCTCATAATCATATTAATGATTAATAATGTCTAATAAATAAAAAAACAAACCTTAAATACTTAAAACACAAGTCTAGGGTTTTTATACTTTGACTTTGGATAGGATAGTGGGCTAGGCCATGTTAGCTATAGACATTTTAATGCTATTGAGTGCGATTTGAAACATGTCTTTCTCTGAGATTGTTCATGAACTTGAATACATTTTAAGAAATGTTGTATATGAGACTGTAGATCCTATTATAACTTTATTAATATAAATACGACTTAAGCTATACCTATGTTGGAGACTTTGTATCTATCTATAATTTCTAAAGATGGACACTATGTGGGCCATGCCCATATTAGAGATCGTGTCTCACCATTAAGTTATCCATTGAGTAATACAGGCTAATACATGACCAAATTAGAAGTCATTTTCACATCCAAATCTTCCCCAACCTTAGCTCGAATCAAGCTGATCAATACTTGTTCTTCAATTTGGCTTGATTTTACATTTGTATCCACTTCTCTCACAATGTCATTAACAGTAAAAATGGTAAAAGGGCCTAACCTTAACTTGAAGTCAATATGCTTGACCCAAGTTGAATAGGTTTTAGACCAAGTTTAATTTTTTTAAAACTTTAGGTTTCAATATAGGCTTGAGCTGGATTTTACAGTCAAATCCAACCTGATTCAAAAGTTGAAGCATTAATATGAAGTTATATTTTAAATGTTGTCATTTTGTTTCCTTTTGTTGAGGTAAAAGGTATGAATTTCCCCCTTAACATTTCTTAAAAAGTCTAAGTTAATCTATACCATTGTTTATAGTATCACATTACACCTTAATGTTTTCAAAATGGTAAAAGTACCTTAAATCTTAAAAAAGTTAAGTTTTTAGTTGTTTCTAGTATATGGATCAACTTAGCCTATGTGATGTCACAATTAGGTAAAATGGACCAACTTGATGTTGATGTAATCTTAAAATTAATTTATTTAAACATTGGTTAAATGTACAATTTTCTCCTTAACTTTTCACAAAAGGTCTAAATAATCTCCTACCATTACCAATGTTACCACTTTTGTTCTTATTGAGGATAAAATGGGTATTATTTTAGTAATGTTAAGGTGCAAAGTTATATCAAAGATAACGATAGGGGCTTACTTAGACTTTTTATGAATCATTGAAATGCAAATCATATCTTTGTCCTTTTGTTAATAAGAAAATTAAATCTTTTTTTAATCGATAAGTAAAAAATAACAATCCATACCTATACTGAGTTACCCATCCATTTACTCTGCCAACTGCCACCTAACTCTCTCTCCCTAACTTTATTACGTCGCTTAATCTCAATGAATCCAATATGGCACAAGATACACAAAGATAGGAAATAAACATACCATTATGTTTTCCTCTTTTCAAGTAAGGTTTTTATATAGGGCACTATGTTTCATGCTCTTCAAGTGAGCCTCATCCTTACTGGTTGCTTGTTTCATGGGATCCATGCCATGGTTTACTTGGTGAATTCCATTTTTCTCATTAATGGAGCATTTGATAATTTAAGAAGCAAAAATCAAGAATGGTTTTCCAATATTGATTTTGGAAGCATTTTACATTTGTTTGAGTTGTTTTAGATTACTAAAAACTTGAGCTTTTCATCGACCTTCAAGTCGAGCTTTTATTTAAATAAAAGCTTTAGGTCAGATTCAAACCTTATAAGGTTGAGCTCGACCCGAACCGTTACCAACTATAATTAAGCACATCTTTTCCATATTTGCATAATTGGTTCACATGTAAAATTCAAAGGATTAAAGGAAACTTGATTCTTATCATTCCATCACCTTTATAAAAAAGGAGTAAAATAAAAAAATTAAAAGTAGTGGTTACAATTATACTTTCATAAAACATCTTATTTATAAACATTATCAATGATCTATTCAACAATTTAAAATGAATAATCTTCTTTTAGTTATAATTTAGATATTCTTTAATTTGAAAACCTCTCCTTTCTCTTATGTACCCACACTAATGACCTTCTTCAAAGATAATTTTCTTTCTCCTTTTGTTAGCTTTAGATGCATATTCTTCATTTTTTATTTCAATGTGTTGTCGAATATTTTCATGTAGTTATTTCACCATTTCAGCTTTCTTTTAACCATCCAAACCACTCCTCTTATAGATAGGTAAAGGAACTATATGGAGTTAGTGGGTTAAAATTATAAACAATCTTAAAAGGTAAAGAATTAGTATTGCTATGAAAAACTTTATTTTATGCAAATTCAATAAACAGTAAATAAGCTCCTCAAAATTTTAAGTTCTTTTGAATAATAATATGCAATAAAGTAGTCAAATTCTTATTGACTACCTTGATTTAACCATCCCTTTAAAGATGACAAGTATTTGAAAATAATAATCTATGTTCCAACTTTCCTTATAAAGCCTTCTAAAAGTAGCTAAATGATAAAGCTATATTTGACATGTTTATAGATGCTAAATTAGTTTGTAATTTAACATTATAATAGCATGTTTTATAGGACATATTGTAACACCCCACTCCTATAGGGCATATTCCTGAATATATCGTCAGTATTCAAGAACATACTCTACGAGAGTGGTGCGCTACGACGGTCAATCAACATACTCATTTCAAAACTTTCACCTGTCACACACATATTTTGGAAATCAATAATAAAAAACTCATTTTATTCATAAACATTTTCAATTTACAAATGTTACAATCAATATACAAATCATCAGAATTTTAGTATTCACTTGGGCTCATTATAGATACAAAACATTTTTAACAATAATGTCATTACATTATAGAATCATTCACATACACATTGTACAGTACTTGTGAATACACATTTTAATACAAAATAATGAAACTTGTGGAATACAATATTTAATACTAAATTTACCGAAAAATATATGCAAATGCCAACTGATCCCAACCTCTAGCTCTTACTCAAAAGTAGTGGTTAGACTCCAGTTGGTCTAACTGGGTGTCTCCTCAGAGCCTGAAAAATATGTTGCAAATTAGGGTGAGTTTTACGAACTCAGTGAGTGAACCATCATCGATGGCTCACTTAATCACATAACACATCAATTCACGTAATCACGTAATTCACATCATTTCACTAATCAACATGTTGAATCATATACACTTCATATTCACTTAATTCATATTTAACATTAGAAGTCATTCAAACTATTTATTTCAATCATTTAAATCATACATATCAATTATATATGCAATGCTCATGAGACGCACTTCCAATTGTTATTGTTGTGACTGAGTTCTTATAACTGTCCGTATCCATTGTGGATACCAAGTTCATTAATAACTGTCCCTTATCTGTTGGAGATACATGGCTCATTTTACATAGTGAGCCAGAAGCTCTTACCACATTCTGAGCTTAAAGCTCAGAGCTTTAAGCTCTTTTTCACTTTTTGAGCTTTAAGCTCTTTTTCGGTGGCTACTTCGATCACAACAACTTTTATGTTGTCATGCATTTATGTAATGAAATGCATCACATGTATTCAGTCAATCAAATGTGCTCAATCTTACATTTTCACGTTCACATTCACATTCTCATTCACATTTATCATCGGACCTTAGTCTGGCATT
>JANQAP020000212.1:293277-317997 GCA_026874005.2 Erythroxylum coriaceum | reverse complement strand
TTTTTATTTAATTATTTATATCTAATTAAATATATATTATTAATAAAATTGTTCGACGATTATAATTTAAATATAATAGAAATATATATATTTTTTAAAAATTTAATAAAAGTTTTACCGACAGAAATATGCAAGATTTCTGTCGGTAACTGCCTAATTACAATACCGACGGACTATATTTTCCGTCGGTAATATTTTCTAATTTACCGACGGAACATTTTACCGTCGGTAACTTTACCGACTATATTAGAAATATTCCGATGCTAAATTTACATACGGGTAAGCCACCGGTCGGTAAATTTAGCGACGGAATACAGCGGACGGTCGATAACTTTTCGGTTGATTTTACCGATGGTTAATTTTTTCTGTCGGTAATTTTACCGACGATAGCCAAACTGTCCGTTGGTGATTTTAGCTACGGCCTAATCTCCGACGTTTTTGACCGTCGGTTTATTCCGTAGCTAATTTTGTATACCGACGGAATATTTCTCTATTCCGTCGGTAATTTCCGTCTCTAATTCACTATTTTCTTGTAGTGAACCTCGCCTAAAATCTTAAACACTTGTGTAAATGAGTGATACCTTATGAGGAAAATTTTAAATTGAATTATTTGAGCTTTAAGATGGAGGTAGAATAGTATGTCATGGCCTTATTTATATAATGATTTACCTAATAAATATTATGTGTTAAAGTATTACAATTCAATTGAAGGCTTAAATATCTATATCTTGTGTTATTAAGTTAGCTAATGAGTGTAGGTTAATATTTGCAGATGTCATTCTAATAAATCCTCTACTAGGGACATCTAGTGGTTTAAAGGCTTATGACATAAGATAAACGTCATTGTACACCTATAAAAGTGGATTTGTTCCTTATTTTAATTAGTAGTTTCCGGTTACTCAAGGTTTCTTGTTATCAATTTCTTAAGGATAAGCAATGAATTAACTAAGAGGGAATTAGATAAGTCAGTATTGTGCTTATTTATAAGGGTTACATTAGTTTATAATTTAGCATCTTTATAGGATATTTTATACATAATTATATGATATTTTCTCATGTTTGATTTTTTTGACTTATAGGAGAATATCTAAAGCAAGATTCTAAATTTAAGTGTAAATTCTCCACAATTATCCGATCAAGGTGAAACTAGAGTCAATTGGAAGTTAACATGATGGACAATAATTCCCTAGAAAGCATTAGAGATCAATTCAAACTTAAAGATGTCGAAAACTTTAGAAAATTAAAGAATTGGATAACATGGCACCAATACAGGCTTGTGTTGGATCTGCACTAGTGTTTGTTTGTGAAAGAAGTTCTAGAAATAAACCAACATTGGTACAAAAGCTGGTCCATCGTTGAACTCATAACATGCAATATGAGAATATGTAAAAAACGTGATTTTACCAAACTTAAAAGTCTGTTATGTAACTCTAGCTATATATACTCTTATTAGTGTTCAATATATGGGGTTTGGAAGTTATGTGATAGCCACCTTCTATTTTTAATCTAGTTTTAGGTTTCTTATCATAACAAAAGGATTTGGAATAAGGATTGAAAGGAGATCAACCTTAACTTGAATGCAATTGGTGATATCTTGTTTTATCTTTTCTACTTTAATCTCTTTAATGTTAAGATTGATTTATTTTAGTTTTGTTTTCATTATGTTGAGTAGCTAAATCTCTAGCTAGAGTTAAGGATGTAGTTTATGTTGGATATTTCAATTATTAACGCATAAGTTTTATCGTTTTAGTTGAATGTATTCTTTTTTTATCTTAATGATTGGATTTATACCTTATCACCATATACTTAACCTTAAGGACTTTGTGAAGGATCGAGAGAAGTATGATTTGTGCATTATAAGAATAAACATACTAAGTTTAAAGAGGGAGATTTTCTAGGCTAGTTTAATAACTGAATATATTAACTATATTTGATGAGTTTAATTAAGGATAATTGCATATGTGAAAGATTGAAATTTCTTAATTGAATATGCATCTGTACCTTAAGAGAGGGCATATATACATTGGGTTAATTATTATTTTAACCTCAATAATCAAACTTGCATGATAATTAGAATTCATCAAAAGTGACCATGAAACCTTAACATTTACCCTACTAATTTTTTTTCACTAAGTATTTTGTTTTCATTAGTTTGACAAATCAATTATTGTTTATAAATTCTTTATTTTCTTTAATTGAATTTGGTTGATTGCAATTAATAAATATAATAATATGGTCCTTGTGAGATCAATAGACTTGGAATACTTCAAACATTATAAATTGCTACATTCAATTTCATAAACTTGCAAATATATTCAATCATTAGTAAAAAAATTATTTTAAAAGTTAAATATTTATGAATCCTATGAAAAATAGGAGCAACCAAAAAATGAAATAAATAATTTCTTGAATATTTTATCACATCCGATCTCAATATTTGTTTGCATATTCATTAAAATTTTATAATTAAGATAAAAATGGAAAAAAGATTTATGCAAAGAAATAATGAGTTTTTCTAATGATCTCCAATAATGTGTATTACAATTTTATTTTTGTGAACATTCGCCTCAATTCATCCTGCAAAACACTTTCTTCAAACAGTTCAGGAGAAAAAGAAAGATTCTCCAAGACGTTTACAGGGAACCACGGTTTCGAGAGGAATTTTTTATTATAATTATGAAATTACTCATCAAATTAGAAGTAATTTTAGATGTAATACCAAAGTAATAATAAAGCTGCTTTTAGTCAGAAGTCGTTTACATTTGAGCAGGTTTCCCAACTTATCAATTATCTTCTTGGATTATGTAAAATATGAGTATCTTCTTCTCTTGTATGTTGCTGTCAACGACTTCAACGCTAAAATTGAGAATTTAAATGGGAAAGTATAGCTGTAGGGGATGGTGCACTTTACTTCAATTTGTGAAAGCCACTTATCAATCAAACTCCCAAGAAGCAGCAGAGATAAAGTTGTCTTTTTGTTGCATACTGCATAGTAGTGTGTAAGGGCAATTGACTTTTGATACATACATAGTTGGTAATGGTCATTTTCTTGTAGTTGCCACCTGATTGTGCACCCTTTTTACACGATACGACTTTCATTTGGGAAAATGACATAATTTTTTAAATTGACAAATTTAAACGTATTTTTATAATTATATCCATATTATTTATAACTAATTTAATAACACGCAATAAAAAGGTAATTTTTAATTTTTAATTTAAATTTTGCATGATAGTATGTGAGATAGTAAAAAGGCAAAATCTTAGAGTTGCTAATTGGTTGGGGTTTCCTCATGGAATGGCCAGGAGACAAATTTGGTTAGTGTTGAACCTACTCTTCGGCTTTGCCAAAGCCCTTCAGAAAAAGTCCATTTTCACTTCCGAAAGACGGGGAAAGTCACAACCACTCACTTGTAGACAGAGACGGAGAAGGGTGCTTTTGGCAGTTTAAATCCACTGGAGCCAGCGCAAGCACGCACAAACATGATGGATCTTTGTCGCCAGCTTGAAGTTACGACAAATTAAATAATGAAAAGTCAAAGTTGTTCAGTGATACTTGAATGGTTTATGTTATTTTATCGTAAGAAGCGTTAAAACTTGAGGTCCTGAGGTCAAGGAGCCGGAGATAAATGGTACCAGTTAAGTCACGACCTATTGATTTGTATGTTCTTTTCAAAAGTTAATTGAATCAAACGAGCTCTAAGAAGTAAATTTGACAAAATGTTTAAAGCGGGGTTGGGTCTCGAATTCAGTAGGACTGTGTAATTGAATGTATAACTTAAGTTTATTTCCTATTTAAAAAATATAAATTATTAAATTATTAAATAAGAATTGATTACATAAAATTATTAATTATACATTTATAAAATTAAAAAATAGTTAAATAGAAATTCATTAGTAGTTTTTTTTAATAACCTTATAAAACTCATCCTTCTAAAGTCCTGTTACTATAGATCTCCACTTAATATTAACTATAACAGTTCAAATATAAACCCATTCAATAATTTTATATTAAATGAAATAAATACTCAGTAAACATTATTTTAATTAAACAAATAAAAATTGATTAATAATTTTTATAAGGTTATAAACTCTTTCACTTCTTTTTTATTTTTAATATAAAATTTGGCATCCATTTCTTATATAGAAAGTCAAATTAAAAAATAAAAAAGTTTGAACTTTCTACCATTCGTACATTTGCAATTGTAATTTGGAATTATGGATCTTGCATGAAATATTACAGCTCTAAATTTATTTTGTTCTTCAAAATGTATGACATTTCCGTAAATTTTAACATTCTTATTATTATATCAAAAGAACAACAGAAAATTGTAGAGCCCCGTTCAAACTTCAACTTATGATTTAACTCCTTTACATTCAACGAAGAAAAATCTATAACCTTTTATTTGACCAATTTAAGTTAACTTTACATAACATATAAAGAGTATATAATTCGAGGTTTGAATTATATACTCATTATATAATTAGACGTTTGACAATCTGAGCGTTAAAGGCCCTTAGTTGCTTGAACGCAAAGGAGTTTTCATTGGAAGAAGCAGGCTCCACAATTCTTTTCCCTCTCCGCATCCACTATGCCTTACATGCCTCTCTCTATTTTTCTCCACAAATAGGTAAATAAACAAGGATAAAACCAGAGTCACATGGAAGCATATACAGTTCCATGTCAACTTTGTGCCAGTTTTCTTGTGCTTGCCCTCATCTACTACTAGCTATACCACAAGACTCAAGCTGCCAAACTTGCAAGCTTTTCCATCCTCTAAAAAATCAATCGTTTCGTTTCCATTATCCCTTCATCAATAGGCAACTTTCTTTGTCGCTTTCTCTCCATGCAATCTCTTCTCTTTACCCTTTTATATGTTCTATACAACAACCATGAGACCCTCCCTGCCCTTCATGAGTACTATTATTCTTTGGCTCTCTCTTTGCGTTATATTAGTTCAGTTTTGGCGGTGTAATTTCTTCTCCAGTGTCAATGCCATTCATAACAACAGTGTATCCATTTCGAATGAGCATTTTAGTAACAGAAAAATGTTGGCCACCAAATTTGACTTCACCCCTTTTCTCAAAAGCCACTATCAACATCATCGTCATCATAGCCGGCACCTCCCCTTGCACCGTGAGCCGTCCGGAAGTGATATTGATCAGCGTTATGGTGCTAACAAACGACTAGTTCCAAGTGGCCCAAACCCTTTGCACCACTAAGGTGCGTTCTTTTTCTTTTCATTTTTTGTTGCATATGCTTTTCTATTGTATAATGCATCTTCTTGTAATCATCTCATCCATTTTTCAATAACCTTAAAGAAAGAAGATAGTCTAGTGGGATTTCTGAAATTTGTCGCCGGCAGATTGTATTTATAGTTTATAACAATGCGAGCACAGGCGAGTCTGCTTTGTCATCTCATTCTCAGGGAATTTCATGTTTGATGAATCATAGATGTATCCTACTCAACCGTTATTAATTTATTGCGGACGAAGCAATAGTACCTGCGACGGCACGGAACCGAAATTCAATAATATATATGTTTCAAGACACGTTCGAAGTATAATGAATATATTGAAGATTGGACAGGATCAGAGCCTTATAAACATTACCATAATAGCTATTTTGCAAAGCATTCTTATCAACAGTACCATTATAGTTATTTTTCTGCAACGCATTTATCTAAAAAGCGTTGAATAAATGACAGTTATTCATAAATCCTGTCAACTTTCTGCAACAAATCCTGCATCTCATAAACTTACTATAGAATAAGGGTTTTAATTAATTATAGTAACTAGAAACTTGAAAAACTTAGCATGAAACATGTGTAACAGCTAACATAGGATCCTCAATGAAGAGATGCACTAATTTTTGAATAAAAATGAACATATTACCATCTGGGTCAAAGACCAGAACTTCTCTTTGTACTCCTTACCGTTTTTTCTCCTAATGCTGTCTGAGACGGACATAAGTTTCAACGCCTGGTAGGTATTAGTTGAGTGGAAGTTAAAATGGTAAACCACTTCCAGTTATTATTCTTTGCTACACTGATTTTTATATTTTACTAAATATTGGTTATTATTCTTTGGATGATAAGTGGGGTTATGGCCATCCGACTACTACATTGATTTTTATATTATACTAAATATGAATGATCAAATATTGGACCCCAAAGTTCCCAAGTTCAAATTTTTTGATTGAATCCAAATTTAATTCAAAGTTCAGTTAAACTAGACTTTTATCAATAACTTCGAATTTAACCAGCCGCTTGAGTTGTGTACAAAGTTTAATTGCCTTGCGTCCCTTAAATAATGGATTGAGCTAAATGATTGCAATCCTGGTTCCATTCGTACTCGTTTGGGTTTATAAAGCCCAAGATTTTTTTTAATTTAAAATAATTAACTAATAATTAATTTCATCAATTTATAAATTATTTAAATAAATATAACTTAGTATGTCAAACTATTCATGTTGAGTTAGTATCATGCCAAATTAACCTGAGGTCTCCTCATTACACACATGTCAAATATAAATTCTAAACGAATTATGTTTTCGAAAAATTAAATAAATTGACATAGATAAGGATAAGCCCAAAGAAAATTACCCCAACCATCTAAGCTCTGCCATTCTCCCACTTACAACGGTAATATAGCGCGACAGCCCATTGTTTAATCCCTAATTAACAAGTAATTAGGGAGTCTCCCGTAGTAGTTCTGCAAAAGGTCAGGCGCAGGTCGCGCACTCCTCCGGTCTCTGGGTCAAGGTCACTTGTTACTTTTATGGCACTATTTCTCCCTGAATGCGCTCACATCACATTTGTGTTTTCTTCTACTTGACAATCTTCTCTGGTTTATTTTTCATATCAAGGTAAATTATTGACATATATTAGATAGAATTGTATAATTTATTTAAAGTTTATGGATGACTACAATCTCTATAAAAATAAAATTATTATTTAATTCAAAAATTTTAGCTAAATTGTTATAATCACTATAACAGATAAGCTTATTGATGATGAAACCATACATCGCTAAATATAAAAAAATCGTCGTAAATTAAAAATAATCGTCGCCCTAATGGTCGTTGAATTTCGATAGCAAAACAATATCCGCAGCATTTTCTTGAAATCATCGTAAAAAGGTTTTGGATTCAAAATAATTTAGTCAGTAAATTATATAACCAATGAGAACGAAGAACGTCGTACATAGGATTTTGCGATGTATATGTTTCGTAGAAAAAAGTTTTTACCTACTAAACCATAGTCGTAAGTAATTATTTTTATTGACGATTTTTTTGTAGAAGAATAGTTTTAACTACTAATTGTTTGTTGTAGGTAAATGTTTTTAGAGACGTTCTTGTAAACTTAGGTAACAACATTTTGTGACGATTTTGTTTTGGTAGCTAATACTTTTTAGTGACGATTATGTTTTTGTAGCAGAATAGTTTTAGCTACTAATTTCTTATTGTAGGTAAATGTTTTTAGAGACATTTTTGTAAACGCAGGTAATAATATTTTGTGATGATTTTGTTTTGATAGCTAATATTTTTTAGTGATAAAAATTTTATTTTAAATTTAAATTTTATTATAATTGTTAAAAAAAATTTAATTTAATTTATTACAATTTTAAAGATAGTTTGAAATATAAATTAGTTACATTTTATAATTAATGTTGGTGACATATTTTTTAAATTATAATAAATTGAAAAAAAGTAAACATTAAAAATGGAATGCATTTTATATAAAAAATAATTACAAGTCATATACAAACTAAGTCTCCTCATCTTTGTCACTACTACTGACATAGTTTGAGCCTAATAATTGTTTGACCATCTTTTTAGACTTGTTCACTTCTTTTATATTACGATCTAACTTCTCTTCCGTACATTATAACTTAGTCTTCAATGCCTAGTTCTCCTCTTAAAGCGTTGTGACATATGTTAGTCGTGATGAAGATGTACCAATAGGCTTAGGGCCCTACCCAAGACCTTTGATATAACCTGATCTTGTACCAAGGACATTGTTGCAAATGTCATCAACACTGGGCTGATTCCCCTCAAACAATGATGTCTGCAACAACTCCTACATTTTGTCCTACAATTTAAAGTACAAAATTCAGTTAACTAAAAAATTATTACTTAGTATTATATAGAAAAATAAATTGTAATATTAATTTTTCTGTACTTACATAATTACTTGGTGCCTCTTTAGACGTCTAATCTTGACCTTCCTTGTAGTGTGTTAGCTTGTAGAGTATGATCCTATCACACTCTTGTCCTTGAAGTTATGTTGGGATCTATTATATGAATTTAAAAAATTAGAAGATAATAAAATTTATTGTATTAAGAAATAAAATAATGAGTTGAAAACATTACACTTATAAATTCTTGTTGGATGACAACAAATGATTTGGAGCCGGTGTTATGAGAAATCTTCATTTTTGCTCTGTTCAACTTAGCTTTCTCACACTTTCCTAAATTAAGAGAAGGAGTCATGAAATGTATAAACAAAACTAATGGAAGGAAATATGAAGAGAGAAAAACAAACTTGAACCTTCGTTGAGGCCCAATAATCTCACATTTCACTCCAATTTCCTAGAGTCACCCATTTCGGAACATTTCTCCTTACCTCTTCATTGGAAGGAAAAGACTGGTAATATTTATGAAGTCTATATCGATGATCCTTCGCCTTTTGTTTCAACAGTGAACTAACATAGTTTGAAACCTCAAGCTTGTTGATATGAACAATATTGAGCTTCGTCTGTGAAGAACACGTATAAGTTAAGTTACTATTTTTGTTAAGTAAAATCGCAATACATATAATCAAATGAATTGAAATATTACCGAAACTTTGTCCAAAGCATTTTGGAGCAAGTTGTTTTTCTTCAACTACCTGATATATTAAAGGCAAGGCAATTCATTCCTCCTAAGATGCTCGACTCACTGGACAATTTTGCAAATTGGATCTTATTCAAAGGGCGACGTTGCATGGGGTCAATGGTCACAAACAACTTGCTATTGCAACATTAATCTGTTGCAACTCAACTCCTTTTGTGATACCTCTATCTCGTTTTATAACGCCAGTATTAGAACCTGAAAACAAAAAAATCATAATAAGAAAAACACACTAAACATGTAATGAGCAATTTCAGCATTAATGTAAATATGTTTGGTTAACAATAGTAGACCTAAAGATCCCTCATGTAAGGCCCCAAATTGTACCCTAGTTTATTATGTTACATGTTCATTAAAGTATATGTGTGGTAGGTTGATACATGAAATTTGGATGACTAAGCCTATACATTGAGTGACATTTGGCGTAAGTAAATAAGGGACAAATGGCTTAATAAAAGTGTGACATTTGCTAGCTTAAATAGAGGATAAGGGTCTCATTTCTATGTATGACATGTGGGTTATTCCATTGAAGGACATATGGTTTGTGTCTTTGTGTGATAAGTGTCCTTAGAGTAAGGACACTCTTCTTACACATGACATGGCCTTATGCATTAGCTGATTTCTGTTGTAATTGATCCTTCTCTTTGCTCATTCACCACCGAAACACCATACTCTTCCAATCTTGAGTTTTTGGCTTATGTTGTGCGTAATTACCACATCAAGATGCGGCATCAAGGAAGTTAGACTTTGTCAGTTTCTGTGCTATTGTTTTCCAAACATCCTAGTTTCACTTGGATTTTGGAATTATGCTTATTCTTTGAAGTTAAATAGGTAAGGGAATTCTAAACTTGATATCATGTATTCATACAAGTGGTATGATAATTGAATTGACATGAAATATGTGTTAACATGTTGGTAATTGAGTGCTGGAAAAAAAGATGCTTGTAGGATAATTTTTGTTTTAGTTTTGATGCATGAAGGACTATGGTTGTGAGTTGTCAAGTGAATGGTTTTGAGTTGAAATTAGATGTGAATTTGATAAGGTATTGAAGCATGGATAAGGTGTAACTGAGATTGATATGTGCATTTAAATGAAGGTGATTGGAATTTGGAATAAAGGTGTTGAATCTAGAAATTCACAGGATAATAGGCTAGGCCATAATTGTGGCACCTATCCCACGATCATGGACAAATGCAGTAGCTTTTGTCATGATCGCAGTACTTAGGAAGGAGAAATGTTGGTTTTAGACAATTATTGGACTATGTAAGATTAAGGTACTTAATAATGATTTTAATTGAACTTAATTGAGATTGAAAATGAACCTAAATGATGTTAGATTAATTGAGTAAAAGTTGATTTAGTTATGGATTGTTAATTGAAGTAAGTACTTAAAGAATGTGTGGTTAGTGAATAATGTGTCCTTATGACTATAAATGTGTTTCAAATGGTGTCTATGATGCGAATTGAATATGATTGGTTATAAATTGGAAATTTGTGTAATTATATGCAAGGTGTAAAATGCATTATGTATTTAATGGTACATTGTTGTAAATGTTTATACTCATAAGGTATGTTAAGTTTGATTGAATGCGCATGTATATGTTCAATTTGAGGAAAATGAAATAAAGTCTTATGTTTTGCACTACATTTTGTGCATGTGATTCTGAAATCTGAAATGGTTTATTTTAAAACTGCCAAGTCCTAGTCATGGGTAAATAGGCATGCCTAGAAGGTCTGTAGCTGCTCCTGTAACTAGACACTAAGGTGTCTTCTATAACCAAACACTAAGGTGTCTTTTGATTTTAGACACTTCTGTGTCTTCTGTTTCAGAGACTTATGTCTCTGCTATTTCATATACCAAACATGGGTATCTTCTATTCTAGTCCTGTTACCCACTTCTGTAAAACGGATTAGCAGGCTAACTTGCTTTGTATTTTAATATATGTACAGTTTGATAAAAATAAGTTTTGATCTGATACAAGATAATCTATGATTTGATACAAAACATATTCAGATATGATACAAGTTATATTTTTTATTTGAAAGGATTATATCATGTTCTAATATTCAATTATGATACTTATACATTTTGTTATGATATTTATGAGTTTGTTCTGATGCAAGAATGTTC
The DNA here is from genome assembly GCA_026874005.2 of Erythroxylum coriaceum. Taxonomy (NCBI): domain Eukaryota; kingdom Viridiplantae; phylum Streptophyta; class Magnoliopsida; order Malpighiales; family Erythroxylaceae; genus Erythroxylum; species Erythroxylum coriaceum. The sequence goes on along the minus strand of JANQAP020000212.1, from coordinate 306,972 downwards.
TGTGTTGATGAATCATATTTTGTGATATGATCCGAATTTGTATATGTGAGTGTTAGATGACTGTTAGAAACAGTCACCATTATGCATTATGTCTAGTTATTCGTCATTAAGCTTTATGCTTAGCACGATAGTTTTACCTCTGTGTAGGTTCTGATAAGAAGGTTTAAAGATTGGGCCAAAGAAAACCACAGTGGCCAAAGAAGGATGTGTTTTGTTTTGAAAGATGTATATTTGTGTTTTAGTTTAAGTTGTATTTTAATGTAATGTGACATTTTGTACATTTGTGGATAAGTTTTGTAATATCCTATAATTGACTTGTAATAACCTTACTACATGTTGAATTTGGAACTTATGGCATGTATTTGGAATAGTACACTATGTTTTGATATGTTTTGTTTACAATGACGCTTAATGATATGTAATATATGTTTTCTTGAGTTTTTAGAAGTCTTTTGGATTGTTTGGTATGTTTTGCTTCTGTTTTTTGTAGCATCTGCATATCCTTCTAGGAGGTATGTGGGTGTTACATCTTTTGATATCAGAGCATGGTTTAGGCGATTCTGGTTTAACCAGCGCTTAATTATTACTTATACGTGGATATAAGAGTTGTGCTTGGCCTAATGCGGGTTGTCCCTTGTTTTGACTATAGAATTAAATATAGAAAGATCTCACGAAGCCGTTGATGAGGTTATAGAGAGTAATAATCTTCAGAGATCTCATTCATCTATATCTCGACTCTTTGGGGAGAATCGAGATGAAATACCACCTCCTCTACCTCTAGATCAGGGGGAGGCTTTGGTTAAGTTGTCACAAGACATGATGACTTTGCTACACCGTATGACGACACCCAAGGATTCGATTGATTAGTTGCGGAAGTATGGAGTTGAGGAATTTACTGGAACATCTCTGGAGGAGTCTGAAAAGGTGAAATTTTGGTTAAAGAAAGTGAAAAGAGTGTTAGATGAAATTAGTTACCCATCAGATCCGATGGCACACTGTGCTGTCTCTCTTCTTTAGGGAGCAGCCTATGAATGATGGAAGTTTGTTATAAGAAATCCTCAATTACCTAAGCTTCTGATTTAGGATTTTTTTCTAAGAGTTTAAAGGCAAGTCTGTGAAGGAAGCTTATAGAAAGGAGAAGTGGAAGCAATTTCTGAACCAGAAGCAGATGAGCTTGTCTATCGCTGAGTACGATAGGGAGTTTACTTGAGTCAGCAAGTATGCACCTGAACCTGTACTTACTGAGGAGTTTCGGTGTCATCAGTTTGAGGATGGTTTGAAAGATTTGATTAAAGAACATCTGGCAGCATTCACTCTCTTGCAACAAGTGAGTTACCATCAACTGGTGCAAGCTACTATTAAGATAGAGAAGCAAGAGATGATGAAGAGATAAAAGGGCTCAGCGAAGGAGCTTTGCTAGAGGAGGTCAGTCCTTGGGCAAGTGGTGTCGTGAAGGTGTTTCTTTTGCACCAGAATTCACTCAGAGATTTGTAGCTCGGGGAAGGTGAAAAAACTTTCCTTCATCGACTGCTTCTGGTAACGGTTCCTCTGTAGGTCAAGGTTTTGGTATTTCAGAGTTCCCTCATTGCTCCATATACCATTGGGGTACTTGTTGGAAGGCTACGAGTGCGTGTTTTTGATGTGGTAGCACTGAGCATTTGATAGCAAATTGCCCTCTGAGATAGTCTCAGACACCTCAAGCTAGTAGGGAGGCCTCTCATGCACCTACTTATCGACTTACCATACCTTCTTCTCCCGCTCAAGATTATGCTTCGTGAGGATCAGGATGCACCTGAAGTCACTGCTGGTACTATTTCTCTCTTTGATTCTAAAATGCATGCTTTGATTGATCCTCGGTCCACTTATTCTTATATCTGTGTTGGAGAAATTTCTGATAAAAAGATGCCAGTAGATCAGTTAGACTATGACATTCATGTGACTAGTCCTTTAAGTAGTAGTGTGTTGGTTAATCAGGTTTATAGAAATTGTCCTACTATGATCCAAGGAAGTGATTTTGTAGGGGATCTGATTAGATTGCCTTTTTATGAATTTGATTTGATTTTGGGTATGGATTGGTTATTCAAGCATTAGGCGGTTGTTGATTGTAGTACTAAGATAGTTATGCTTAGGAAGCCTGATAAGCCTGAAATAGTGTTACAAGGCATCCACACTAGTTCTCTAGCTAATGTGGTATCTGTTATATAAGCTCGAAAGCTCCTCAAGAAAGGGTGTGAAGCTTATCTAGTTTTTGTGTTTGATTCTAAGAAGGACGGTGGTAAATTGTAAGACATTCCAGTGGTGAGTGAATTTCCAGATATGTTTCCTAAAGAGTTACCCGGACTCCCTCTTGAAAGAGAAGTAGAGTTGTTATTAAAGCTATACCTAGCATTGCTCCAATATCCAGAGCACCGTATAGGATGGCTCCTATGGAATTGAAGGGGTTGAAGGTTCAATTGTAAGAACTACTAGATAAGGGGTTCATTCGACCCAATGTCTCACATTGGGGAGTAGCAGTTTTGTTTGTTAAGAAGAAAGATGGTACTCTCTGGATGTGCATTGATTACAGGCAACTAGACAAAGTCACAGTGAAGAATAAGTATCTGTTACTAAGAATAGAAGATCTGTTTGATCAATTGAAAGGTACAAGAGTATTTTCCAAGATAGATCTGCGATCAAGATACTATTAACTTTTGGTAAAGGATGTGGATGTTTCGAAAACTGCATTCAGGACCCATTATGGATATTATGAATTCTTGGCGATGCCATTTGGGCTAACTAATGCTCCATTTGCATTCATGGATATGATGAATAGAGTGTTTAGGCCCTATTTAGACCAGTTTGTAATGGTGTTTATAGATGATATCCTGGTCTATTCAAAGAATAAGTATGATCATATTGAGCATATGCGGATTATGTTACAAACCCTGCGGGAAAAGCAGTTGTATGCTAAGCTGAGTAAGTGTGATTTTTGGCTTTAAAAAGTTTCTTTTCTAGGACATGTTGTCTCTTCTTAAGGGATTAAAGTTGATCCCAGTAAGATTGAAGCAATTGTTAACCGGAAGTCACCACAGAGTGTGACAGAACTAAGAAGTTTTCTGGGTTTGGCTGGTTATTATCACTAGTTTATGAAGGGATTGTCGGTGATAGCATTCCTTTTGACTAAACTGCTACGAGAAGGAGTGAAGTATGAATGGTCCTAATAAGAAGGTTTAAAGATTGGGACAAAGACAATTGCAGTGGCTAAAGAAGGATGTGTTTTGTTTTGAAAGATGTATATTTGTGTTTTAGTTTATGTATTTTAATGTAATGTGACATTTTGTACATTTGTGGATAAGGTTTGTAATATCCTATAAATGACTTGTAATAACCTTACTACATGATGGATTTGGAACTTATGGCATGTATTAGGAATAGTACACTATGTTTTGATATGTTTTGTTTACAATGACACCTAATGATATGTAATGTATGTTTGCTTGAGTTTCTAGAAGTGTTGTGGAATGTTTGGTATGTTTTAGTTCTTCTTTATATGGCATTTATATATCCTCCTAGGGGGTTATGTGGGTGTTACACCTCAGTACTAATAAACGATGTTGGTAAAGGTTGCTGCTGATTGTCTTCATTCGAGGATGCAATTGTTGGTTATTGAACGATGGGGTTAGATTGAGTTGGTTGTTGTGTGGGAGGAACTTCTTCGGTCATTACTACCCTCTTTCCTTTATTTCTACCAGGGTCCATTATATTGAATATGTGTAAAACAAAATATGAACATAACGTATAATTTTAACTCAAACATCAATATTCCATATGAATATAAGGAGATCAGTAATTAAATACTAAACATTCAGCATAACATTCCGCAAAAACATAAGTGAAACATTAAAAATATGCATCTAGTAATCATAAATCAATGTAAGTAAAACATCAACAACATAAGGCAATTATGAACATAACAACTCAAACAATACAAACAATTTATTTATATTCAATCATCATTATCAAGATTTTGAAAATCATCATCATTAAGAACATTATCGTTGCATTCTTCATCACTAATATATTCGAGCAAAGTATCGTTATTGTCATTTAGGTCATCCTGAGTATAGTCTTCTTCTATTGTAAGATAAGATGGGATTGGACTTCATCTAGTTGAACTATTTTGGGCTCGAAATCTCTCCTATAGAATGATGATATATCTGCATCTTCTATTGGAATGCCTTTGTTATTGAACTCTAATATAATATCTTGATAGACTTCATCTGCATCCTCATCTAATTGACCAATATCCCTTTCATAAAAATCAATGACATTCTTTTGTTGAACCTTTTGAACAACCTTCCAATTACTACCTAATACAGTATCGTTGACGTAGAAAACTTGTTTGACTTGACTTGCAAGGACAAAAGGATCATTATCATACCATGTCTTACTAACATTTATGCTAGTAATATGCCCATTCACTTTTATGTCAGTTAGATCAAACCATTTTCATTTAATGAGAATAATCTTCTTATCCTTGATGTAGTGCAACTATATTATTTTAGAGATGACACCATAGAAGTCAATGATTTCGTACTCATAACATCCTTCAATGATAACCCCACTATTTTGACTTTTAATGTTAGCATAGTGCTCTAAAGGAAATCACCTTTAGCATTTTTATACTGACTTTGTTTTGATTAATAAAGTGAAAGGCATTTTTCATTAATTTGATATTCGTTTATATATGAATTGATATTGATCTTAAATTGAATTAATGAAGTCCATGATACAAAACATAGTATGAAGGACATCATGATGAGATTATGATAATGAGAATCCTATCATATGCAATTATGTTAGTATCTATATAATCCTTAGACATAGGATTAATAAGACAGGACATTATTAATCCAGACAGACTGGCACATGTTATACTCCTTGATTTGATCAAGCAGTGGATCTCACAAACTGTAAGGATGAGTTGTTTAGAGTTAACACGTGGATGCTTACTAATAGTAGTAAGTACATCGGATGACCCGCTATGAGATTATCATATGGATGATCTATCAAATGTCAATGATTATTCTCATCATAGCAATGGTGCAAATATCCTTAGACTTAAGGTACTCAAGGATATTTTAGATACTAATCCTATTTTTTGACATCATTCCTTATTACCTCAAAACGAGGTCGCTCTTAGGGTAGTGATTGGGTACAACTATTGGCGTTCGAAGGTAATTAGGTAGCCAATAAAAGATTCACCACTCCTGATAGAAGGAGAGGATACCTACGACCTCTTATCGAGGTCATTACTCAGGAGTCTTTAGCTAGAGTAGTTATATGTCATGAAGAGAGTCTTCAATGACAGATAGAGTAATGAGATCCTAGGACAAGAACTAACATCACTTGGACTAGATGTGACGTAGTCAGTCTAGTGGGAGTTGACACATAGCCTATACTCCAAACTAAGTGGGGTATAGTATGGTGAAAGGACGAATTGTATAGTAATTGTCTACGAAAAGATTCATAAGTTGGATAATTAACTATCGAAGACTTCGTGTGTTAATCCACTTATATTCCGACAAATTGGCATCATGAAGGGCCCTTCATGATTTGCTTAAATTAAGAGTTAATTCAAGTGCCTAAAATAACCAGGAACTTAAGAGTCACACGCATAAAAGATCGAATGAAAAACATAGTGTGTGTGGCTAATTTTAAATAGGCCACGATCGTGGCTCATAGGCCACGAGGGCTGAAGGCGAGCCTATTTTTTAAGTAGGAATGAGTACATAAGTGAGTTCTTGACTTATGTACACAAAGTCTTACCAGTTCTTGCATAATCAAGTGAGAGCATAAGGGCTGTAGAAGAGTTCTAGAGTGAGAGAGAGGTATCAAGAGTCTTGTTCTTGCAATTTATGCAATTGTTACATGAATCATAGTGCATGCAACAAGAGTCTTGATCTATCTTCCATCATCTTGAGCATCTATTATAACTCATCTAGTTTGGTGCTCAAGTCAACCTTATACATTGTTTCTTCTTGATCTTTATGTATTCTTGGGTGATTAAGGAAGGGGTTGGTGTTGCAACAACCCAAACAATGAGAAGAAACAAGAAAGAAGGAGAAAACAAAAAGGTAAAAATGTTTTGTATTTCATATTCTTTACATATCCATGCATGCATGTATGATTCTATGTTTTTTCGGGTTGTCATGGTGTCGAAGTCTAAATTCCAACACTTCCGCTGTATACGCATGCATGTGATGCATGCAACCATGGTAAATCCCAACTGTGGTATCAGAGCCAGGTTTATGCATGTATTAGATGATGTATTGAAAATGTGCAAAGTGTTTGTTGCGTTGTGATTGATATGCATGTTGATTTAGAATAATTCTTGTAAAATGTAGTAAATTTGTTTTTCTGATTTTCTTTTGTAAAAATGTTTATAAGATGTTATATTATAAGGTATAAACCTAAGTTTTAACGAGACATATCCAAGTGATAATTTTTAAATGATCTTGACTTATATATATGGAAATATACCCGGAATAGTCAAATTGAGCATGCATTATATGTTACACATATACATGTAAGTACGATTGAATGCTTATGTGATTGATCAAATTAGTAATGTGTGTACAATATGTGTGTACTGCTTAAACATAGATACACAAGAATGAACATCACCATCCAAACGTTTCCGGATCATGAAGGTAAATGCTAATCTGGAACGTACTGTGAATCAACCAATATGTTACTCACTAAGATTTGATTTGTTATGTATATATTTCTGTTATTAAACTGTGAATGATCTGAATGTTCTAATTCTAGACTTTAATAGTCCGAGGAGTTCGATAATTGGGAATTATATTGGAAGTGCTTCATTGAATGTGAATTTGACAGAAATAAGTGTTCTCAACAAATATATTTTTGGCCCGAAACTTCTCTGTTCTTTTCCGTTTACCGTGAAACACTAACAAACACATCAAGATACCTAAAAAACATAACATTTAAGCTCAAAAACTTATACTAACCCATAAAAACACTTAAACACATAAAGTAACACAATTAAAACCTAAACGTACACTAAACACTCAAATTAACACTTAATACATAACAAATTAAGCCCTAAAACATAATTCAAATCATAACTATCAACATCCCCATACTTAAACGTTTGCTTGTCCTCAAGCAAACAAAACAACAAACACACAACAAATATACAAGACACAATGCAATAATGAGGCAATGGCTTCAACTTCATGAAATAATTTTATCTTAATCACGGTCATACAAGTTATATCTAATCATTAACATGCAAAATCTATGTCTAGGGACTTTGAACTAAATATACAAATTAATCGAGATCTAAGTTTTAATTTATTTACCCTTTTCAATTGCACACACACATTAAAAATTCCTTGGTCCTTCAAACTTTGTAACTATTCCTAAGTATATTTTCATGAAAAGTCAAGCTTATTATAAGTTCGGTAGGTTTATTAAGGAAACACAATTTTTTAATTTTTAATTTTTCTTAAATATAGATTTAGTCTTTTTACGCGGAGGAAAACGTTGGTAATGAATGTCGATCTGGTTGCTCAACTAAATCATGTTTTTATTAAACAGCTTGGTTGAAACGTCATTATAGCTTTTGAAGTGAAGGCACACATTTGTGATACGTGTCGATCTGATTGCTCAGATATATCACGTTTTTAACTGGTTACTAGCTCTATTCATAACTTGAAGGCCAGCGGAATAGTGATTTATTTAAAAATATTTTTTTCATTTATTACCTACCTTGTTATTTAAGCTACTCATTTCCATGAAAAATACTAGTTAAGCTATTTAAGTTTAAAGGCCTCAAATTATGAATGAATGTGACAACCTATAAGGTACTAAATTTACATTAAATCCTAATTAAGCTGTATATTTATCCAAAGACTCCTAATTCACTAATTTTGTGAGCTAATGATTATTTACAACCTAATAGACTATGTTCAAAATTAAATAAATTTCACTCCATCTAAGCCATTGACATATTCTGCAGTTCAAAAAATGCAACCGAATAACTATCATACAATATGCAAAATCACATTCAAAAGCAAAACACATAACCCCTCCCCACACTTGAACAACGCATTGTCCTCAATGTGAGAAGGGAATACATATGCATATAAAAGAAAGGAAAAGACAAAATTTAAAGTAACAAAAAATAAAATAGAAATACACATAAAAATTAGAACTAAAGGCTAATTTGAAAAAGAAAAAATAAATGGGTTAGACACAAATCCTATAGAGATGGAGGTGGTGATGATGTCGGAGGTGGCAATTGAATGCCCTGAGCCTCGAAAGATCTGTGGATCTGACGGATATCCCAACTTTGGCGTCTTTGTGTTCGGGCCATCTCCTTCATCATTCTGGTGTTCTCCACAAGTGTCTTGTTGGTTTTAGAGATCGCAACCAAAACTTCCTTCCAACCTTGCTCTTCTTCCTCTTCCTTAGATTCTTCACTAGACTCTTCTACTTGACGAAGCAGTGCTGAGCTCGAACTTGCCTAACTTACCCTGATTCTGACATGTGTCTTTTCACTTATTTCCTAAGTTCCATGTTATGGGAATGAAGGATCTCAGCTCACCATAAGTGGTGATGGTTTAGGAATTCAGGTAAGTGGATAGTTAACTGACTACGGTCCACGCCAAAATATTCCGCAATGGCGGACACTATATACCCCATTCCTAGATTGTTGCTCCTCTTTCACGGAGTGGCAACAATGGCATTCAACACATGTGCAGATGTGCAGACTGGAATATTGTGGTCCATGCACCACAATATAAAAAGTTCCTTTGTAGAGCACTTGTTGGTTTCGATTTTGTCAAAAACCAATTGACATATGAATTTGTGTAGCAACAAGTGTTTGTGGGACCTTATAATGTTGTTATGAGCATTCTTGGCATGAAATTGCTCAATTTCAGTAAGCTCATTCTAGTATTGAGAAGGACGAAAATCTTCATGATGATCGATGATGGAGGATTAAGGGAATCCACACATCTCGCATATGATTTCTACATTTAATTCCTATGCTCATCCTCCCAACCTAAACCATAATTATTTAGGATTCCTAGGGTCATAAGTTAATGAAGTGAAGTATTCCAATGTAAGCTCCTGATAGACAGGAAATTGGAATCGTATGAATTGGGTTTACTAGATTCTCTCAGCTAGGTTTTCTGCCCTCTCACACAACTCTAGCCTATCGAGTATGTCAAAATCAAAGTATTTTGGAACTAAAATTTGTCTAGCATCAAGGGATGAGAAATGGGTACCTTCCTCCTCTGTATAGATTGGGAAGGGTGCACCAAAGTTTGCTGCTCGGTTTCTTCTCCCACGTCCCACAACTTGTTGTTGTCCATATGGCTCTCATCAAGCTGATTGCTTAATGCGCGTCATAATTGGGTAGAATTTGGAAGAAAATTGAAAGGTTAAAATTTTTAGAGAGACGTGAGAGCTTTTGTGAGCTTGTAGTCTAGAGAGATAAAGTGAAAATGGAAGTGAATGTACAAGTGAAGTTAGAATTAAATATATAGGTGGTTAAAAGGGTAAAATAGTAAAAATTCTTTTAAAAATTGCGTCCTCTTCTTATTGCCCGGTCGCAGACCACGATCATGACCTACAGGTTTCCCACACTTCTTATTTTTCTTCTTTTGTTCTTTCCCCAATCTTTCCACATTCATACTTTAATTCTTTTGTGGCCCCTTTTCACCTCTCTTTTACTTGCTTGACACATCATCCACTTGGTTCTGAAATCCTACTCTTTCTTGATTTGATTCAAAGAAAATTATCATAAGTGTGGAATTCAAACGTTCTAACAAAATTAAACAAGAAACTAATTTTTTCTATGGGTTGCCTCCCATGCAGCACTTCTTTTCACGTCAGTAGCTCGACGTTCCTTTAAGCTTACAGTGATCAGAATGAATGGTGCGATGGTAGCGTCGTCATTAATCTCAAAGTTTGCACTTTAGCTACTATGCTATAGTTTCTACCTTCTTTGCAATTCTCTTTTCCTCGCCTTCTTCTTCACGAGCGCTTCTTCTTGAATGCATTCCCAGGATTCTCGATATCCTCCCATTTGCCTCGAGGTTTAGATTCTTTGCTATTTTATAGAGGTAAAGGAGATCGGTAATCTTTCCGCGACACTTGGAAGCTTATTTGTTCTTTTCCTGTCCTTAGAGTTAATTCGTCCCCATCAACATCAATGATTGAACGCGTAGTGGCTAGGAACGATCGTCCAAGAACTATTAGGGTATCCATATCTTCTCTAATGTCCAATATGTAAAAGTTTGTGGGAAAGATATATTTATCAACTTTTACTTGCACATCCTTTATAATCCCCATCGGTTTGTGCATCATTTTATCAACCGTCTTTACCAAAAACTTAGTGGGCACTAACTCTCTTAGCCCCAACTTCAAAATAAAGGTGTAGGGCATCATGTTTGTACTCGCTCCTAAATCCATGAATGCCCTGCCTATGATGATTCTATTGATGCTGCAGGGGATGAAAAAGTCCCTTGGGTCTTTTTTCTTCTATGTGATGTTACGGTCCTCTTATGATATTCGCTCCTTAACCTTCTTCTTGATGGATTTCTTCATTGTGAGCTTCTTCTGTATTTGTTCCGTCACTTTCTCGACCTTGTTTTACTCAATCTATCTAGGTTCCTTATTGTCCTCTTTTCATTTAACTCTCACTGAGCCAATATAGGAAATTGGAATACACGTCGAGTTGCCTTAATTGACTCGATCATTATCTCGCTTGGAAGGTCTTCTTAATCCTCTCCTTTATCCCGTTCTTCCTTCACTTTTTCAGCTTCCTCATCCTAGGTTTGACTAATAGCCATGATATGTTCTTTCGAGTTAGACTCGATGTTGCTTGGAAGAGTTCTAGCATTCCGAGTAGATATTGCCTCCTCTAATTGGCCTACTTGGACTTCTAGAATGTGTATGGATAAGGCATGGTTTTTTGTTACTTACTCGAATTTGTTCTCGAGCCTCCTATGCGCATCCTCTATGCCTCCAATCTTATCCAAAATCTTATCTAACTTTGATTCTATTGAGCTCACTTTATCTTGCTGGAAGCCTGATTGTCCCTAAGGTTTAAACTGTCCTCCATTGTTGTTCGACTAGGAGAAGTTAGGGTGGTTCTTCCAATCGGGGTTGTAAGTATTGGAGTAGGAATTATTACCCCCTCCTCATCCATACTGCACTCCCATATAATTTACCTGCTCCTGAGTGTCTTCCTTCATTAGGTAGTAGTCTACGGTGTCATGATCTAACTATCCACAAAGCTCACACTTTAAATATATGACCTTCACCGGAGTTGAGGATGATGCCTTCATGCTGTTGAGTTATCATGTCAAATTGTTGATCTTTACTTGCATATCAGTCAATTAATTGACTGTGACAATACCCTTCTTCTCTCTGAAAGTAGCAGGTTGTTTACCTATCTCATTCGTCCATAAGCAGCTGTTGCTCGCCATCTCCTCAATTAGCTCCTGAAGCTGCGTCGATTGTGCCTTTTGTTGGTGAGTTCACTCCATTGTAGAAAGTCTACAAAAGGAACTCCTTGAGTAGGTTGTGGTGTGGGCACTTCCTTTGCAAATCCTTATATCTTTCCCACGCTTCATAGATTGGTTCCCCATCACCTTGTTGGAAATTGGTGATTTCCTTTATAATCTTAGTCGTCTTCGTCAACAGGAAATACTTGTCCAAGAAAGCATGCACAAGTTGATCCCATGCCGTGATTTTATCTAGGCTCACTGAATGATACCAAGCCTTCGCTTTATCTCTAAGAGGAAAAGGGAACAACCTGATTCTAATCGCATCCTCTGACATCTGATGATATCAGAAAGTATCATAGATCTCAAGAAAATTGACTATATGCACATTTGAATCCTCATTAGCCAATCTGTAGAATTGCACATTCTGCTGAAGCATACTGAGAAGTGCAGGTTTAATTTCAAACGAGGCCGCTTGAATGATCGCAAGGTTACACGCACTAAGTTTTACTATTTATGACCTTGGTAAATTCTGCAAGCGCATGAGTAGTTCATATAGTACTTAAGGTATCGATCTGACGAGGAAGCCTAATCTAGTCCTAAAATCTAAAGTCATACTAAAATACAATAATTCCAAAGAAATAAAAGAGTGCAGAAAATAAATCAATCAAATAACTAATTTCAAGAATTGAGTTGAAGAAATCTAAATATGATAAGAAATCACACAAACCAATCCCAAAACTAACCTAGAAACTATCAAGTGAGAGAAAAAGGGATTCAATCCGAAATTAACGAAAAGCTAATCAATTATGCAATTCTCAACTTAATGGGTCTAGACGATCCTAGGTTGAATTATTCTCTCTCGAGTTATAATTCTTAACCCTAATTGATGATCCCTAATTTAAATTATGGAATTGCTATCTCTCGATTCGTAATTGACCTAAAACCTAAATTAGTTCTAAGTTGTCTATTAACCTACTGGGAATCTATGTTCGATCTCTCGTTACACGACTCAACCGGTTTGATCCAATCCTTTACCTATCAATTCACCTAACTCTCGTTAGCCCAAGTTGATTATTTTCACTCGGCTCACCCTCTCATTTTATTGCCGAATTATTATGAATAGGAATTGAATCACAATTAAATCAAAAGAAAACATAACCAAGTAAACTTTATTAATCTCAAGAATTAAAAACCCAAAGGTGAGTATAGGCAATAATCAACACTCAACAAAAACAAATTCAATAATTATCCCAATTTCATACATAAACAAAATTGAAATAAAAATATAAACTATTCTCAAAACAGATCATGGAGGAAATGACAGCGGGAAACCACCTGTTCTGAGAAGTACGTCATGTCAAGCATCGTCTCTTTCCTCAATCTCTCAAAACTCTCTAGGATTTTTTCGGGATGTGGCTGAAGTGAAAGCTCTCTATTCAGACTCTCCAAAAACTCCCTCCATCTATGTCATAATGTTTATTTATACTTTGGGTGCTCTAGGTCAAATTTGGGGTCAAAATGGTCTGAAAATTTTGTGAAATTTGAGTTTTTTTGTCAGCCCAACGCAGGCCACGATCTTGGTCCTGCCTGCCTTTTGGATCAGAAAATAAAACATGTAAGATTTGGCTAAAACGGTATATTTCAAAACTTTTTTAGAAATCAAAACACAGTGGAAGCAAGATAACCAAATCAATATGCCAAGCCATATATGATACGGCATATGGAAAATAATTATCATAAGAATAAGATGGAGATTATATTATTGACTCCTTTGCTACTGCTTTAACTCCTCGCTGTGCTATCCTCTCCTTCTTCTTGTATCCTCTCCTAGCTTTAGCCTTGCTTTTGAATCTTTTCTTTTGTCAATGTATCCTCTCCTTGTTGTTGTATCCTCAACCAATCCAATCTACCACTTGTTCTTCTTAGAGAAATTGGTTAATAAGATCATTTGGTAGGAAAGGAGAAGAAATATTTGGAGGAGATTTTTCTTAGAAGAAAGAAGCTAAAGATGAGACCCCTCTCATACAAATTTCGGCTAACCTATGCAAGAAAGGAGAGAGAGTCCAAAAAATGCAAGAACACCTCTCTTGCACCTTGTCAATTTTGGTTATGCATGAAAAGAAAGAAGAAGTGGAAAGCATCCAATGCATCACTTCATTCTTTAATC
>JANQAP020000212.1:176092-186868 GCA_026874005.2 Erythroxylum coriaceum | reverse complement strand
TTGTGTTTGTATCAAATGATGATAAAACAAAGTGAATGTTTGGTTACTAACTTTCTGTTCGTTATGTTTGTGGTTTTAAAAAATAAAAAAAAAATATACATTCCGACTTTTAAGTGTTAAGTGATGTGACACGCCATCCTCGCGGGGCACGGATTCAGATATTACTATCGGTATCGGGTTCGGGTCCAGCGGGAGTGGGGTGTTACACAGCCAACTTTATTTTAGATGATATTAAGCTTTTGAAAAACAAACTTAATTCCATATGGCTTCCCAAACTATATTTAGTAGCAACTCCTGAAATGCAATTGGAATTAACCTTTCCATAAACACATAATAATCATGACTTTTCATCCCAAATAATTTGTATTTTCTCATATCCACACAATTTGCCAAGTTTGAAACATAACCATCTGAAAACTGTAGACTTTTCAACCATTCACACAAAATTTCCTTTTGTCTTTTGTCCAAAGTGTAATATGTGTTTAGATATTTACCATTGTGAAGATCTTTATCTAACTCATTCCTTCTACAAAAAAGTTTCAAATCAACTCGTGATTTTGCATTGTCCTTTGTCCTCCCTTTAATGTTCATTATGATGTTGAAAAATTGTCAAAATATTGTTTTAATATACATCACATCTAGATTATGATGTATCAAATTAGTTTTTCAATATGGCAAATCCAAAAAGATACTTCATTTTCTCCAACCAAAGTTTTTACTAATGCCTCTATTAACTTTTTCAGCTTCAAGTTTTGTAACTTTCATAACCTTAATTCATCAATCTCCTACAATATCTCTTCACCAGCTTTGTGAGTGGGAGGAGGTGTTTGAACCATCTTATTCTTAATGAATTTTTATTTATTGCATCTAAATGGATGATCTGGAGGACGAAATTTCCTATGGTTGTCAAACTAAGATATTTTAGCCCCGTTAGGAAGTCCAAACACATCAGAATCATTGCCACAGTAAGGACAAGCCAATTTTCCTACTATACTTTATCCAGACAGCATAGCATAAGCAGGGAAATCACTAATATTCCACATTAAAGCTGTTGTCAACAAAAAAATTTGTTTAAGAGACACATCATATGTCTCCACACCAATTTCCCAAAGATGATGCAATTCAGATACCAATGGTTGTAAGAATACATCAATTTTATACTTTAGATTTGTAGGCCCTGGCACAATCACTGTCGAGCACATATATGCCTCATTCATACACATCCATGGAGGTAAATTATGAAGAGTAATTATGATTTGCCATAATGAATATTATTAATCAGATTGACTAAAAGGTTGGAATCCATTTATCGACAATCCCAACCTAACATTTCGACTTTCAGCTGCAAACTCACAATGGGTGTTATTGAAATGTTTCCATGCGAGTGCATCTAATGGATGATTTATTATTTCATCTGCCTATGTTCATTATGCCATCTTATGTGAGATGTAGTAATATTAGAGGCATATAGCCTTTGAAGTCTCAGAGTTAGCTGGAAATAATACATCCACTTCTAAGGTACTAATTTCTGTTTCATAGTACACTTTTTAGGTTTAAACCTAGATTGACCAGAAAATTTGCACTCTTATAATTCCACATCATCTCCCCAAACAACATACATCCCAATTTGCAATAATCAATTTTTTCGATTGGCAAACCAAGACCCCTAATAAGTTTCTTCATATTGTAAAAATTATTAACCATTGTATGATCATGAGGTAGTGATTCATTATACAAAGCTAGAATTTTATCAGAACTTTGATCAGAAATATTCCCTTCAAACTTTATGTTTAATATTTGACCAAATGAAGATAATTGAGCCATGGTCTCACAATTTGGCGATAATCCTTGATTAGCTGATTTCAGTAAGTTAAAAAAAATTTGCATGTGGGTTTGATTCTTCTTCAAGATCTTTTATATTTTCCTGAAAGGTATAATCGGCTGCAGCATAAACTATTTAGATGTAAGGATTTTCAGTTGCACCCATATTATTTGTTATAAATCTAGTCACCCTTCAAACCCATCAACAGTTATTGACGAGTTTACTTTATTACCTCTTAAGGTACTACAAATTAATGGCTCTCCATGTCGTATCTACTCAAAATAATTTGTAATAAACCCTTTCTTAACAAATGGAGATTCACTTCATTAATAGGAAGAAAACGAATATTTTTGCACTTTTTACAAGGACATATAATCTTTGGACCATCCATATATACAGGTTGACAACATGCATAGTCAATAAAAGTTTAAACTCCCTCAACAAACTCAAGATTAATGAAACCATCGAGTGTTAATTGTTTATACATCCAAGATCTACCAACATTACTCATTTCTACAAAACTGTTATTTAAAAAAGTGATTTCATAGGTAGATATAATAATCGTTATGATAGTATCCATATTAATCTTACAGAACATTTGATCTTTACTTTACACATCATTAGATCCTTCATTTCCCCTAAGTTTTTATAGGTCTGTGACTATTTCCCCTCCAAAATGAAACCAACCAATCCCACCATATGATTTCACAATTACAAAACTCAATGACAACCAATTCCACCTTAGTGATTGGACAATCACCATATTCTAAGTCATAAGAACCCTACAACTTCATAGAAAAATTACAAGGAAAGATAAGGCTTTCATCTTTATTTTCCTTAATATATGTTAACACCTTATAAGCAACCTACAAATGAAATGTACTTGGCTTATCGGTACATTGACTTAATTGATGGACAACATATGTGAGTATGAGTCAAACAAAGCAATTTGCCAATCAATATCCTGTAAGAAGTGACATTAAGAAGTAAAAAAAAACACTTACATATTATTTTCTTAACTTTTTATTCAAATTAAAAGAGTGGAAATTGGTTTACAATAAATAAAATCAATTTCCTGAAAAAGATCATAAGCATATTTTTCTTACATATATTAATTCCAACACTAGATGGGGAAATCTCCATGTCAAGAAAAAATTTTAATGGCCTCAAATCTTTAATGTTGAAAGTTATATGAAGAAAAGCCTTTGATAACATCAACTTTCTCAAAACTATCATTAACTAAAAAGAATGTCATCCATATAAATTGAAAAATGACTAAGTGACTATTTAAGGACTAAATAAACAACTATGAATTAGAATATATCCGTGTTAATTATTGAGAAAACATAAAATTCGATAGCTTCATGTATTAAGTTTGAATTAATCACCCACAAGTTCATTTCCAAAGTTTGATTTTAGATAAGCACTATGGTATGTGGCATTGTTAGACCAGATGAATCAAGAAAGCAAGTTCTCACTATGACTCTTAGGCTTATGGGATTTTTCACCGATAAGCCTCATAGGAGTTGCATCGCGGGTTTCCAGCCTATATACCATCCTAAGGGCTTATTACGCAAAGAATTGTCATGTCAATTATGTGAATTTCTTATGTTAATACTAAGTTTGAATTTATTCTTTTGTTAATATTAAGTTTGAATTAATCACATTAAAGTTCAAGTCTTTATGTTTCAATTTAAATAATGCCCAAACAAAAATACTTAGACTATTAAACCCCAGCCTAAAAACTCATCAGTCATTGTTAGAGGTAAAATTGCAAAGAACAACACAAAACTGATCACATTGTAGACATTACTTAGTTGAATGACTTACCTTAATAGATGGACAATCACAAACTACAAAGAAGACGAATGAGGTAGGACAATTATCGAAGCTCTTTAACATAGAACACAGCCTGTAAGAAAGACAAGAAACAATTAGCTAGTTTTTGATAAGTTTTGAATTGAGCATACTTTAAATTGTGTATTACATTAAAGAATGACTAAGGTATTTTTAGCAGGGCCAAGCAATTATATGATGAGACTATGTTTGAATCTTCACATGATCATATTGCATTTTTTAAATGTTAAAAAAAAAATACGTGCCCATCTATCATCCTCTAAGTCGCAAGTAAAAGGAAATTCATGTATGGATCACATTCTAAACCTAGAGGGTATAATACTCTTAAGGCAAAAATAGGCATAATTTTTATGCAAAGTCATCTCAAAAGAACTTACAAACTCCTTATCATTTATATAAGCCTCTTTCTCATTAAAATGGTATGAAACAAACTCATAATCATTATAGGTCTCTTTATAACCATAAAGGCATGATACCTGCTCCCATTTAATATCAATCCTTATAAGAAAGAAAAAAACATCGCGTTTTCTCTAAATCACCATAGGTCATATTTTCATGAAAAGGGTATATCATATGCTAATCATTTATTAGGCTCTACTATCACACAAAGAGAACTCCAAATCCCATTTAATATAGACCTTATAAGAAACAAAGAAGCATGACATTTTCTCTAAATCACCATATGTCTTATTTTCATTAAAAGACCATAGCATATGCTAAACCATTTTTTAGGCTCCACTATCACATAAAGAGAACTCATAATCCCTCACATGTTAAAAAGAAAGCATTATATAACCGACATCCTTTAACTAAACTTAAAAATGCATATAAGTTATACTTTTAAAGGTCTTTCTCGTATGGTAATAGCACTTTCAATTCTCATCATGTGAAATGTTATTTTATGGTGATTATGGACATATTTATAGAAGTTTCTATTTGCAATAATCCTTATAAAGTAAACCAAAAAAGATATGGGTTGAAAGAAAAATTAAGAACTAATCTCCAAGGATCAAGTTTCTGTAGGTACCTAGAATTGAATTTTTTTAATCTAGTAGGACCAATTATCGATGCTCTTCAACATAAAACACGACCTGCAAGAAAGACAATAAACAATTAGCCAAATTTTGATAAGTTTTGAATTGAGCATAGGTACAGGTATGTATGAAGTAGCACAAGTATCCAAAACGAAAAATGCCTAAGACATAAGCTGTAACAAGTCCCTAATAACAACCAACATAATCCAACCAAAAAGAAATTAACTTCACTCCAACCAAAAAGAAACTCCTTTTTGTTAAATGCAGGTTCTCTTTATACATTTAAGCTATAGTTATAAGATTGTGCAATATGATTACACTAACTATCAAATGGAAAGATTTCATTAACTGGCATTGCAAGAATAAAAGGAGTAAGGAGGAGGAAGAACTAATATTCAAGTTATCTCTCAACAACATGATTTATGGAATACCAATTGAAAGGAACCCTACAATTTTTCAAAAGATCACATGAACATAGTTTCCTAAACTTAATAATAGAATTCGTAAGAAAACAAATAATAACTCATTAATTGCGTCCGACATGCATTCAGGCTCGGTAACAAGACTTCAATTTATAAACTTCATCCGTTTTTACCAAATATTAGATGGTTCATGAAAGTTCCAAGCTCTTTTTAGGTTTACTAACAGTTATCAAAGTTCCACTGAGTTGAATATAAGGATGTTTGATCTTCAAGTAGTTCAATGAATTAAGTTATTTTATAATGTTATAGTCAAAGACTTGGTCTTCTTTTGCCTTATATTTAATTCCTTATTGAGTGATGGTTTTCTTAGTAGTTTTGTTACTTTTGTTGTTTTACGTTATAACAACTTTGATTATTGCATTTCTTTCAGTTTAAACTCTTATTTTTGTTAATATAATTTATTTCATTTCTCAAAACAATTTAATTCAGGGGAAGAAGTAATCAATGTCATATAAGTTGCCTAATTTCCATAATCAAATTATATAGCCTAAAAGTAAAAAAGGGAATCATATATTCATTATCCAAATAAAGTGTACTTACTTAAACTTTTTACAGCTTGTAAACACAAAATAAGAGGTTGGACATGGGAGATATTAAAACAAACTTAAGAAAAAAAGAATCATATATAATAATTCAAACCATAAATAGATTGAAAATAACACTTTTCATATTTATAGCTTTTGTCTATATATGGTCAACATACAATAACATAAAACACATCAAATTAAAAAAATTGTATAACCAATTGGGTGGTCTGCCACTAAATTTAAATATTGTCAACATTATTTTGTTTATAGTTCTCTTAGCTAGTCCTCCTCTATACTATTCCATTAGTCTTATAGATATCTTAATGTTTTGTCCTTTACAACTAGTGCAATTTCTTTAACCCCTACTTGCGTCAATAAGTTTCTTTCATTTGTTTCTCTAAACAATAAGCACAACACTTGCTTAATATGAAAAAAAATTCACACAACAATGAATCATATGTTACATCTTGTCAATTTAATGAAGTTTAACATACTTGTTACTAGATACTCTTATTGAGTTAATAAATTTTTAATTTTACTTATATATGCTTTATACTCTTGTTGAGTTAATGAATATTTAATTTTATAAAAAAATGACTTGCCTCAATTAATACTCACTAAAAGTTAAAATTTCCCATAATTATTCCTTAATAAGTTAATGATAACAAAACTAATAAGTATAAAAATTTATTTCCCTCTCTTATAGTAGATTTGTACATTTTTTCTTAATGTACAAAACATAAAAGATATTAAAATCTACAAGATACTCAACAATGGTGGAGAGATAAAAATAATAAAATCTAAACTGCAATTAGAATTTCAATAACTTCAATTTAATATAAATAACATATCACAAGTTAGTAAAACAATACACATTATAAATGATGTTAGAGACCTCTAATAGAACTTTCATCAAACATTTGGTACATTATTGAAATTCGTCCCTAGTTTGTTTCAAAACTATTGTCTTTTTCCATTATTCACTAACACAACCACACAACAACAAACAATGACCTATTAATAACCAAATAAACCCTCACAACTTAATTTACAATAACACCAAGACATTGAATGTACAACGGTTCACATATAAAAATTGAAGACAAAAAAATTAACCCAAGAGCAGTAAGTGGACAACCAACCTCGAGATGGAAAACCCAAGACAATTGAAACAGTTGCTGGAAGAACGAAAGAACATGGCAACGATGACCGCAGATGGAAGAACGAAAGAAGAAGAGCAACAATGATGTTTTCCTTTAAATTTAAACAACAATACCGACGTCTTTTGAATTTATCGACGAAATGATAGTTCCTTAGGTAAATTAATGATGGAATGGAGTTTTTCCCTACAAAAAAATCTTCTGTTGGTAAACTTTGTCGCTTATTTTTACCGCAAACCATTACCACCTATTTTTACAACAACTTTCATTATTCCGTCACTAAATTCTGTCGGCAAAGTTTTGCAGATAAATTCCTTTCACCTTTACCGATGAATTTTTTCCATAACAAAATACCATTTTTCCTAACAAGTTTACTAACAAATATAAATTTTTCATTGCTAATTTACCACAGAATTTTATCCGTCGATAATTTGTAATTTTCTTGTAGTGTATTCATCTGAAACCTTTGAAGCCTTTAGTGAAGTTCCTACTAAATGATACAATCCATCATATTCTTATACCCTTTTACCATGTATAATCTCTACAGCTCCACTTATAAAAGAAGCTTACATCTTATAGAGTTTAATCGACTAAATGAAATTAATAAATTTTTGTTGAACTTTGATATGTACATAATAGCACTTAAAGTATGTACTACTACATCAAATATATTAATTTTTACTATTCCAATCCTAACAATGTTATTATATGAATTATCACTTAAAAATACCTTAACTTTCTTTTATTTCTAGAACTCATCAACATATTCATCTAGCACATATATGAACTTTAGATCCATAATATAAAAACCACTCCTTCTGAGAAGTTGTGATAATTACTTAAGAGGTTGTAAGAAAAACTTTATCCATATTATTTTCTACCAAGAAGAAACTATTGCCATTACAATCTTTTTTTGCCTTCCTTTCTAATTAGGATAATCACACTTTAAGTGACCTTCTTCTTTGGTGATTATAAGTAATGCTTCTACCTCTTGATTTTTTATCAATTTTTTTACTATCATTATGAGAGCACCTTCCTTTCCTATATTGTATACCATCGTCGTTGCTTTCCTATATTTATATTTCTTCTTCTTTTGAGTTTCTTATGATAGTAAGGATGCTTTCATCATAATTAAGTTTTATTATATCCTTACCACACAATTGTATTGTGACTAAAATAGGATTCTAAAAGCAAAGTAAGAAGTAAAAGCACCTTATCTTCTTTTTTAACCTTTAATACCAATAGTAGATCCGTGAGGTTGATTTGAACACTCCAAAGTACTTCATGAGATTTTTGGAATCATATGTAACTTATTGGTTATACTCTTTACTAGAAAAATTGTTTCCTTCTTTTCCTGAATGGATAATTACAATGGACCCCTCCTGTGATTTGGGTCTCTTTTTTAAGTCTATCCTTAAATTTGTAAATCTATCATTAACCCTCCCCCTAGGATTTAGTTTTTGTTACACACAACCTTGGCATTATTCACCTTTGGAAAACCTAATGGAAAATACTTAAATGACATCATTTGGTATTATGTGGCATAACACCCATCACGATTATTCCTTGTAACATAACCTACAAGACATTGTGCTTTATCTTAGGGTTAAAGACCAAAATCAATCTCAAGATTTCTACTTAAATTCATCTTCATGAAGAGTTAGTCTTTGACAAACTGGGGGATGTCTAAAGGTAAGTAAATCTATTGTAAATTGGGAGATGTTTATTATTATTGTTTTTTTGCTTTGGTACTTATTGCAAATTTAGGCTTTCAACCCTAAATTCATTTGTTGTTTCAATATGTGTTAACACATCCATTGCAGACATCTTTAGACGTAAGGAAAATCACAAGTTTGTAAAAATTAAAAGGTGTTACGAATTTAGGTTTTCAACCCTAAATTTATATATTGCTTTGGTACGTGTTTGTACATTTTTGGGAAACGTCTTTAATGGTACTACTAGATGTTTGTGAAAATTAAAAAAAAAGTGATTACACTTGCTAGATGTTTGATGGAATGTCTTTAAAATAATTTTGGTGCTCTTTTTCTCATGAATGATAGTATGATAGCCTGTGATAGAATTTTTAGGAAAGAAATTAATAAATCAATTATTGATTTTTCTTTTTTATTTATGATTATGCATATATGTTTTGACATTATATTTAGATTTTATGTTGATCTATTTTGTCAGTAATCAAGGAGAAATGTGAATCTTTTAATATATAAAGATGTTTGATTGATAGTTCTGATCTAGTTTTGATAAGAGCTCTCAACAACCCATTTTATTATTTTCTTATATTTGTCAAAAGGTTCCTTATGACGAGGAAAGTTATATGAGAGTTTGATAAATACCTCTTTATTAATGCCTTCCATATCAAATCTTTATATTTGTTTCAAGAGAGTGGGAAATTCTAAAATAAGTTGGAAGCTTGATAATATTAAGGTTTTGGAACAATTAAAGTAGCTTATACTTTTTTATTTATGTTTAAAAAAAAAGCTTATAATATTACATTATATTTAATTATTATATTGACCATTATTTTTATCCTTTACGCCCAACATTTGTAAATGTTACCAAACTATAGTTTTCAAAAAACATAAATCATTAAGTTAGTTGAAAAAAAAGTAGTTGAAAAAGTTCTTACACTATAATAACAAACTTATATCAATCAAAGACATAAAAGATAACTTTATATCTATTATGTAGAACAAATATAGTTATTGCTAGTGGTATTAAGTAACTCTTATTATCGCATATTATTGATTGAATTTGCAAAACAGTCTACTAGTTTTATGCTAAAAAACTGCAAGTATATAGGTCGTGACTTGTAGTTAGAAAGTGGATATCAATCCCACAGGGATTGATGCCTAGACACCACCTAATTCATATTACACTTCGTTTAAAAACGAAATTGTTTAATGAAAATAAACTAGAAAATTAAATCAAAATTAAATGATTAACAATGAACAATAGACAAAACCAAAATGTAGAAAAATTGGAATTCAAGGTTTAAATGACTAGAGACCACTTTCTCCCTATCTTGTCTCCCTCCTATTTTATTAATTGAAATGTATCTCACCTAAGATGTCCAATTATATTAACTACGATCTCTTAAGGTGTAATTAATTGTCCCTAATCAAATTAAATGAAGTTGATTAAGCAATCTCTCAATTTACCCAATCTCTCTACTAATTTAACTAGTTATTAAGTTATCCTATGGGTGATCAATTGAATTAGCCGGGATCTCTCTTCTAACTAATCAATTAACGTGATAAATGTAAGTCTATAGGTTCCGAAATCTTGTTGTACAATCCTACACAAATAACCCAACTCAATCTCTCAATTTATTATAAGGTATATGAATATAATCCACAATCATCAAAGATAACTTTCATTCAAATCAATAAAATAGAAGTTTAACAAGATAGTTTAAAAGTAATCCTTAAAAACAAATCAGCCACTCATGGTCTCTATAACATCACCAACATTCAAATATTCCATCTTGCAATGACTAGAAGAGATAAAAATAACAGAAAATTGAATAAAGAAAATTCCTTCCCTTCTTTGTCAAAATCTGGAAATTCTGGTGTTGATGTGCTTTTTTCCTAATTGTGATGGATGATCCTTGAATCTCCACCTTCCTCAAGACTCAAAACTTGGATTTCTCACTCAAGGAAGCTATTCTCTACAGAGGGTTTTCACCTTCCTTCGTCCATGGAGGTTTAATATCTTATATAGTCCAGAAAATTGAAAGTTTAATTGAACCCCACATAGTTTCTCGGATAAAACACCCCACGAGTTTCAGCTAGAGACCAAAGAGGAGAAGAAAGGAAGAAGGATTCTGCTGTAAGATCCCATGATCGTGGGAATTGGCATGATTCCCACGATCGTGGG